>VXBR01012328.1:132575-145792 GCA_013400215.1 Cisticola juncidis | reverse complement strand
CCACGCCCCCGCCATCCCCCCGCCCTTTTCACGGCGTCCCCGCCCCTCAGGGCCACCTCCGGGCCGACAGGGGGCGCCCCGCGCAGCCACGACTATCCGGAAAGAACCGAGCGCCGGCGGAGGCGGCCGAGCCAGGGCTGGCGGCACGGGCGGAGCGGGCGCGATGGCGCAGCAAGTGGAGCAGCTGCGGGCGGACGGCGTGGACAAGGAGGTGCTGCGGGAGGGCACCGGGCCGCTGCCAGACTTCCGCGACGGCACCAAGGTCAGGTCTGCGGGGGGACGGGCGGGGTGGGGGGATGTGGGAAGCGGAACGCGGCGGGGGAGGCGCGCATGCGCCCCCCGCCCCCCCTTGCGTCGCCATGGTGACGCCGCGGGGTCCTCCTGCCCGTTCAGGCCACTTTCCACTACCGGACGCTGCGGTGCGGCGATGAGGAGACGCCAGTGGACGATAGCAGGGCGCGGGGGAAGCCCATGGAGCTCATCGCCGGGAAGAAGTTCAAGCTGCCGGTGTGGGAAGCGGCGCTGCGAACCATGAGGCCCGGCGAGCGAGCGCGCTTCCGCTGCGACGCCAAGGTGGGCGGGACTAGGACCTGCCGGGGGCGTGGCTTTTCACCAGGGGGCGTGGTCTGTGTTGATGGGCGGTGACTATTGTGGGCGTGGCTTGCGGGCGGCCGGGTGCGCTCCAGCCGCGGGGTGCCAGGCTGCAGGATCCTGATAATTTCGCCCCCGCCCTCCTCAAATTCCGGCTCTTTTCCCTCCCGCAGCACGTGGTGCTTTACCCGCTAGTGTCCAAGAGCCTGCGGAACATCGCGGCGGGGAAGGACCCGCTGGAGGGGCAGCGGCACTGCTGCAGCATTGCCCAGATGCATGAGCACTACTCTCTGGGTTACCCCGACCTTGACGAGCTCCAGAAGAACCCCCAACCCCTCATCTTCGACATCGAGGTGCTGAAGGTGAGGTGCCAGCGTGGGGAGCTCGGGCATGGAAGTATCCAAAAACCACACAGATGTGGCATGTGGGATGTGGTTTAGTAGTGGCCTTGGCAGTGCAGGACTCGATGATCCTAGAGGTCTTCTCCAACCTAAACAATTCCATGATCCTGTTCTCTGATTCCATGATGGGGTGCTGGCAGGTGGAGCCACCCGGCTCCTACCAGCAGGACCCATGGGCCATGACAGATGAGGAGAAGCTCCAGGCTGTGCCCCAGATCCACAAGGAAGGCAATGAGTTGTACCGACAGGGCAAGGTGCCTGAGGCAGCTGCCAAATACTACGATGCCATTGCCTGTCTCAAGAACCTGCAGATGAAGGTGAGTCTCGCCAGATGCACACAGGCATCCCCAGGAATGCAGGGCTTGAGGGCTGCCTCTCACTCTCCTTGCCCTGTGTGCAACAGGAGCAGCCAGGCTCTCCGGACTGGATCGAGCTCGACCAGAAGATCACACCCCTGCTCCTAAACTACTGCCAGTGCAAGCTGCAGTGTGAGGAGTACTACGAGGTGCTGGACCACTGCTCCTCCATCCTCAACAAATACGAGGGTAAGGAGCCACGAGCCATCCCAGGTGGCTGTGGCAGGCACCAGGAGACCCCCACGCTCTGCTGACCCTGGCTCTCTCCCCATAGACAATGTCAAGGCCTACTTCAAGCGGGGCAAGGCCCACGCGGCCGTGTGGAACGTGGCTGAGGCGCAGGCTGACTTCGCCAAAGTGCTGGCGCTCGACCCCTCGCTGCGCTCCGTGGTCTCCAAGGAGCTGCGGAGCCTGGAAGCACGGCTGCGGGAGAAGGACGCCGAAGACAAGATCCGCTTCAAGGGCATCTTCTCCCAGCAGAGTCCGCGGCCACAAGGGAGAGCCCAGCGCTCTCAGGACAAGTTATTTTAGATATTCCACATGTGGAATGGTCATGGATGTTTATTAATGTTTAATACAGATTTTACTTATTTGAAGTCAGTGGAAATGGCCCCGGGGCTCGCCACGGCCTGGGGACACAGCCGGGCACTTAAGTGGCAGCATAAAGCATCGCAGCACCCGGCTGAAGCTCTTTGCTGGGCTCTAGACTCTGCTCATCGTCACACAAGGGATGCATGGATGACAAGAGCCCACTGCTCCCTGCCAACTTGTATCACTTGTTTGATGTTTTTATACTTTATGGTGGCCATGGAGGGGCAGCACTGAGCCTCGGCCCCAGATCCAACCCGTTCCTGCCTGTTCTCCTCCCTGCCACGCCACTGTCACTTCTCCAGCTGCTGCTATCATCCCAAACCAGTGTCTCCTCTTGTCATGTCAGTGTTGGGAATATTTTATATAGAATAACAGCTTGTTTCTGCTATCTCTATAAACCTCTGGTCATGCTCTGCCAAGATAAACTCAACTAAAACCAGTCATACCCTCTGTCACCACAAAAATTTGCTGCTAGAGGTAAATGAAGGGAAACCAAGTCAGAGAGGTGGAGGGTATTTGCATTGGCACAGCCCACACACCCCAGGCCTCTTTTCCCTGTCCTAACTTGCTTGTGACCCAACTGCTGTGCCCCACAGCCATCTCCTTGTGGGACATGGTGTTCCTGGAGGCTCCCCAGGGCTTTCCCAGTGAGTGGGAACTCTGCTGCCGCAGGCACAGAGCAGACTCGCAGGTACTGGTGCCTTGTCATAACATGTGTTTATTCAACACCGAAACGAAACGGGGGGAACAGAGGAACCACTCTGGAACCCCAAACCAGCCCTGCCCCGTGACACCCGACGGAAATAAATAGGTGGGGAGGTGCCACTCACTCTGGGGTGCAGCACAGCCCCCAGTTCTGCACAGGGATAATGACTCTGGGGTGCAGACCCCACTGGGCACTGCCCAACGGCCCCAAAGGACCAGAGGGGATGGCACTGGGGGCAGCAGGAAGGACCCAGGATGGCTCAGCCCTGCGGGGATCACTCTGGTCCTCTGGGGGACTCCGAGCCACCTCCCAGCACCCCCTGGTCTCAGGGGACCCAGCACCCTCATCTCCTTCCTATGGCCTCGTGGCCCAGCACTGGCTCTGTCCTCAGGTGCTCCTTGCTGGGAAATCAGGGATGTGGCAGAGGGGGGACATGGCCGTGCCACCCTCACTCCTCACCCTCCAGCTTGAGGCTGACGCTGCGGGGCTTGTTCCGGGACAAGCCGGGGGGCGCTGAGGGGGGCCCCCCATCCCGCTCCGCCTGGCTGGAGCCCCGGGAGCGCAGGAGCTGGCTCTGCTTCCGCAGGAAGTCGACAGGCGCCGGGCAGCCATAGGTGCCTTTGCCCAGCACAGGTCGTGGGGGACCCTTGGGGGAGTGAGCCAGGGCTGCGGCTTCCAACTGGGCCAGGTGGGCAACATAACCCTCAGAGAGAAACTGCAGGACACACATTCAGCTTAAGCTGGTGGCCATGGCTGACTGGTGAGGTCAGCCATCGTCCCCTGCAGCCCCAGCCTGTCCCTATCCCTGCCCACCGTACCTGGCATTGGTTGTGGAACTTCTTGACAGCCCGTCCCACGATGTAGATGTGTGTTGGCGCGAGTCCCAGCGAGCTGTAGACGGAGACATCCTTGGTGGAGCCGTAGCCAGCAACTATGGAGATCTCTGCCTGCCCAGGGACAAGAACATTAAGGCAGGGTCCCTTCCCACAGGGACAGCCACCCCCAGGGGCTGGGACACCTGCATGTTAAGAGGGATGGCTGGGAGCTGCCCTGAGAAGCTTCCAGCTCTGCCATGGCAGTGCAGCCCAGCTCCCAGCATCTCCACCGGGATGCAGAGGTGCCCAGGATTCAGCACAGCCCACACCACCCCAGTGTCCCGGCAGCATCCCCGTCCCCACCTCGGTGCGCAGGCTCTGCAGGAAGGCGGCCTTCTGGCGCAGCGGGTCGTGGGTGAGCCCGTCGCAGAAGGAGACGGCGCCGTGGGGGAAGTTGTGCTGGGAGAGCCAGGCCACCACTCGGTGCTTCTGCATGTCGGGGCGCCCCGTCACATAGATGATCATGTACCCCGAGTCCTGCCAGTGCCTAGGAGGGGACATGCGTGGCTGCCAGGAGCCTGCGTGGAGACAGTGCTGCTATGGGAAGCTGGGATCTCCCAATAGAACATGTGTGGGTGCTGCCTGTAAAACCTCCCTGCTCCTAGGGATTTTATCAAGGAGAAGGTACAGCAGAGCTGTGGGGATCACATCCAAACTCAGGATTATTTTCCACAATAGCATAGAGATGATGTGCTGGAGGCAAGGGAGTGCTGGAATACCCTCTCCCTTGTCTCTGCTCTGACACCCCCCAACTGAGTTGATACACCATCAAAGATGGGAAGACTGACTCCCTGATTGAAGGGCACCCACCTCACAACATCCACAGCCCCCGCCCGCACTTTGGGGTCACTGCCCATGATGGAGACGCTTGCGGTGAAGGAGCCATCGATGCTGAACACCACGGACTCGGTGCCACGGGCCACCACGGTCAGGTACGCCTCGGCATAGCTGTGGTCCCCTCTGCAAAGGCAGAGGTGATGGCTCAGCACCGGCCCTGCCACCAGGGCAGCAGGTGTGGCTCTGCCAAAAGGGCTGGAGGAGAAACTGAGGCAACACCTCACCTGACCACCATGCGCACAGGGTAGATCCCGATGGCCAGAGCCTTGTCTGGAGGGATGGTGAAGGTCAGGCGCCCGCTGCCACTCGTCACCTCGGTGCCGTAGTACAGCCACTTCCCCGACAGCGGCTGCGTCATGATGTAGATGTCCACCTGAGAGAGGGAAACGACCTGGGCATGGGTTGGACCCCCACGTCCTGCTGTGTCCCCACCTGCACGTCCTTACAACCTTCTCCCACCACCCCACACAGGGTCCTGTTAACCATATCCTTCCCCTACTGTGGGTGACACCATCCCCATGCCTGGTCCTAGATGCCCCACCCTGTTTGAGGGGTCCTGGTGGCCCCCTGAGCCCAGCAATACCTTTTCCCCAGTCAGTGTCACCACATCCAGGGGTCCGTACATGAAACGCCCGCTGAGGACCTGCGCTTTGCCCTCGCACACGATCACATCGCAGGCACGGTGGTTGGCTGTCACGTTCTGCAGGCACACGGGGTGTTCAGCAGCTCCTGGTGGAGCTCCTGAGATACCACCGGGACACCACTGGGCCATGGGATTGTCCTAGAACCCAAACAGCCCAGGATGGGCCACATACCCGGATCTTCACTTGGGTGCGTTTGCGCTGCCACTTCTCCCGAGGGATGGCGGGGCTGTAGATGGAGCTCTCCTCGCTCTCCGCAGGCTGCGGGCCCTCCTTCTCCATCACCTGCCCACAGCACGGTGCTGGCTCAGCCTCCGCCGGCCCCAGCCTGCTGCCCACCCCACCGTGCCCACCATACCTGGCGCAGGATGAAGGCCACCACGTCAGAGGATTCCCAGTAGCTGGCATGGAAGAGGTGGGGCAGGGTGATGGTGGGGAAGGCAGTCAGGGCATCGGGGCAGTACAGAGAGTAGTCAATGCGCTTTGGGCCCCACCAGCGCTCCAGGACTGTAGGGAGAGCTGGAATGAAGCCTTTTCCACACCTCACCCCCTGTTGTGCAGCCTGAGGTGCCCGCATGGGATGGGGTGGGAGGGGATGACACTTACTCTTGACAACCTCACTGGTGCTGGCAGGAGTGGGGGGCTCTGCTGGCTCATTGCCCTTCCAGAAGCCCCCAAAGGCGCCAGTGGGGGTAGGGGGAGCAGCCACATCCACTTTGGGCAGGAACAGGGCAGAGTGTGTCTGCAGGGCCTCCGCTGAAGAGACATCTGGGTAAGCACACCCAGTGCCCCCAGGGACACCCACCACCACAGGACACCCCTCCAGCAGAGCCCCAGAGCAGTGGGAAGGGCTTGCCCATCCCTCTCCCCCAGCCCAGCCAGGATTTGAGTGCTCTGGGTACCCTGACATGGCCCCAGGGTGCCTGGCACCAGGCTGGTGGGAACCTGCTCACCCAACAAGGATGAGGTGCCATCACCCAGGGGGTACTTCTGGTATCGGGGCACGCTGAGCGGGGGCACAGCATGGAAGGCCTTGGCCAGGAGGGGTTCCAGGCGGGAGGCACACGGATCAGCAGCGTGGAAGAGGTTGTAGATCTGCTCACAGGCAGGACGCAACTGGGCCACTGCAGCACAGAAAGGGGTCAGCGGTGCCCGTGAGGTCTGGGGAGCACCACGAGCAAAACACCCGAGAGGGGTAAAGCAGGACAGAGAAAGAGGAAAGGCTGGAGAGGGAAATTTAGGGCACTAGGGATAGGCTGAGGCTGGCACAGAGCAGGGAGACTCAGCCATCCACCACACCCACACAGCCAGGGCTGGGCATGCAAGGGGCTCAAACCCAAGCAGGGCTCTCTGAGGTGGTCCTGGGGAGCTCAGACTCCAGGTCCAGACTGTCAGGTGAGCACGACTCAGGGACTAGAGCCGTGCAGGGAGGGTCGGGGCTGGCATGGCAGCAGCCAGGGATCCTCACCATCCAGAGTGGGCATGACGGTCTTGCGCAGCGCGAGCACCAGCCCCAGCGGGGAACCAAAGAGGAAGAAGCCGGACACCTTAAATTCGAGGCGGGTGCTGGCACCCTCCGCCCCATCCAGCACCATGGCACTGCTCCGGGGTGCCTCTGCCTCCAGTGGGGCCTCGCTGGCCTGCAGGCTGAGACAGCAGAGACAGTGGGCAAGGGGAGGGATGGCAACATCACTCTCCCACCATCCTGAAGACAAAGCTGGCATGGCCCTGTTATCCCAGAGGAACTCCAGCAAAATCCCTCCAGGGCAGGTAGCTTCTGCAAAATGCTCCTTCCCAGCCTGGAGTAGATGGGAATAGCACCCTTTCCATAAAGGACAAGGTAGCCAGCCATCCCCTTGGGCTCACCTGCATGTGGAGCTATGCTGCTGGCTGTCCCCCTGTGTCCCTGGGGCCTCAGGGCCGGCCTGGCCCAATACCGGTGTTCCCTCCGTCCCATCAGCCAGCGGGTCCAGGCTGCTGCACTGCTCCGGGGAAATGGGCTCCGTGCTCTGCAGAGGGAGACAGCAAACACCCAGGCCCCATGCAGCCCCCAGTGCACCCCCAAAACCTCCCCAGGGGGCGTTGGGATGCAAGGCACTCACCAGGCTGCCACGGCGGCTGCTGCTCCGGCTGCCCCCTGAGCCCGCCCGGCTCTGGCACAGGGCATCGAATCCAAGGATGCCGCCCACGCAGTCCCCCAGCAGCACCACCTGCAGAGATCACAGATCCATGAGGATGGGCACACCCCCAAACCCTCTGTGCAGAGTCACAGCTGGACCCCAGAGCCACGCTTACCCCCGGATTCCACCTCACCTGGCCACAGAAGCCAGTGCCCTCCCCGGAGCGCAGGAAGGCTGCGTAGGCCTGGTTGGCGCGGGTGATGACGGTGCCCAGGGCGTGCTGGTAGGTGCCTGAGGAGGTGGCCAGCAGCGGAAGCGCTGCCAGTGGGATGTGGTCCTGGCTGCTGGACAGGCTGTCCCTGTCATGGCTGTAGGGGCTGAGCCTGAGGGGGACATGGGGAGGGATGAACAGGACTGTCCTCATGTCCTCATCCCACATGCATGGTACTGGTTCACCCCGGGATGCTGCTCAAGGAGGAAGCCCCATCCCATTCCCTCCCACTACAAGACACTTGCTCACCCAAGATGCTGTACCTGGAGTTATACCCATCCCATCCAATCCCACGCCATTCCATGCTGCCCTGATGTCCCCATCTCTCTGCACAATGCTTGCTCAACCCAGGATGCTGCACAAGGAGTTATCCCCATCCTATCCCATCCCACCCCACTGTCCTCATCCCACAACAAAACAACTGCATGCCCTGGGATACCACACCAGGAATTATATGTATCCCATCCCATCTCACCACATAACACACGCTTGCCCCAAGATGCTGCACCAGGAGTTAACCCCCATCCCCTCCCCAGTCCTTAAGGTCCCACCAGAACTGAAGTCCCCTCTCCAAGGACACCAGCTCCCTGGTCCCCTGCTTTCCCAGTGGGAATCCATACTTGGAGACAAGGGCGTAGGCTGCAGCACAGATGGGCGGGCAGGGCACCAGGCGCAGGGCCACATGTCCCAGTGCCTCGGGAAAGTGGACCCGGGTGACAGCATCAAAGGTGGCCGCCAGTGTCTGCACATCTGCCTGCTTGGAGCCCGGCTCGCCCGCTCCCTGATCCAGGATGTTCCCACTGTGGAGGATGAGGAAGAGCGCGTGGATCCGGCACATCTGCTCCATGCTCTCTGCCACACCACCCTGCAGGAAAGGACAGCAGTCAAGTCGTGGAGCAGGGCAGGAGGGCATGGCCCGAGGGAGGGGACACGCACCTCGGAAAAGCTGGATGTTCCCAATCCTTCACCATCCCCCTTGGTGGCGCTGGCTCCGTCCCCTGTGAGCACACAGCCCTGGTGAGGCAGCTGGGGTCTCCAGGTGGGAATCAGGCCCCTCCCAGGACACCCCCCCCAGGATTTGGGGCCAGAGCACCCCCCAGCCCTCCCCCAGTGCCTCGTCCAGCTCCGCTGGCCGCTCAAGCGTATCCAGGAAGTCGTTGGAGCTCCACTTTGTCATTTCCTTGGCAAAGACCTCATCGCTGTCAGACAGATCCTCTGCAGAGGCAGGAGGGAAGTGTGGGTGGGGGGGACACCCCTGTGCTTGCACACCCATCCTCAGACAAGCTTCCCCCCACCCAGCCTGTTCCAAGATGGTGCCAGTACCGTGGGCATCGAAAAATTCCTCTTCGGAGCTGTTCTCCGAGTCCCGGGCAATGTTCTGCATCCGCCACTCCGACAGGCTCTGAGGAGACACGCCCCCTGCCACCCGTGGGGGATTAGCACTCACAGCCCCCTGCAGAGACCCCTGCTCCTGCCCCACAGCTCCCCCTTGGTCCTGGACACAGACCCTCCAAGGAAATCAGGGCAATCCCTGTGTCACCCAGAGTTCCTCCTTGGGAGATCCATGACCATCTCTGGGTCACCCAGGGGGTGGGGGGGACCAGACCAGGGACACGCAGAGCCCCAGCCCAGGAGACCCAAGCCAGGCGAAACAGTCCCTTGACAAATCCCCTATGGAGTACCATAGCACTCAGGGCATAACCACACCAGACCTGGTCTCTCACCTCCATGCTGGGAAGAGTAGGAAGACCGGGAAGAGGTGGACCACTGCTTGGCAAAGGTGTCATCGGAGGGGGTATCGGTCCCTGCCTGCAGCTCGGCCTCCTCCTGCCTGCCAGGACCATCTGGCTCTGGCTGCCCCTCGGGGCTGATCCCGGCCGCTGGAGGCTCCTCGCCCTCACCGCACTTGGCCATCTTCTGTGCCAGCATTCGCGCCGTCTCCTCCTCCAGCTGCCGGATGTCCTCCATCGTCAGGTCTGTCCACTCGTCCTGCCAGCACCAGGCTTGGCGGTGGGCGCGCAGCATCACCTTCCTCAACCCTGGGGGGACAAGGGGGGAAGCGAGTCCAGTGTGATCCCATGGCTGCCCAAGTGACCTTCTGGCTACCCACGGCCCTGAACTCACCCACGTCATGGATGAACTGCTCGATCTTGGACTGCATCCCCCAGTAGCGGAACTCCACCTTGCAGAGCTTGTAGGCGCACATGAGGGGCCCGCTGGCCGCTGCTGCCTCCAGCCAGTCATCCCCCAGCGGCCCCCGGCCCGTCTTGGACGAGTGGTAGAGTTTGGGATCCTCCTCGGGCTTGTATTCCCCGGGGGAGATGGGATCACGCACAATGTCAATGGTGTCTGTGGGGGGGAACGGCGCTTGTCACCCCGCAGCGCTTGGCAAGGGGGCACAGGTAGGAAAACAAGGAAAAAGGGACAAAAATCAGGTCAAGTTATTCCCACAAGCCATGCACCCAACACAGCTGGCAGCAAGCACTCTCTGTCCTAGGATTCTAAAATCTTGGAGTTTTGGAATTGCAGAATCCTGGAATGGTTTCAGTTGGAAGGGACCTTATGGGTCCTCTCATTCCACCCCCTGCCATGGGCAGGGACACCTTCCACTACCCCAGGTTGCTCCAAGCCCCCATCCAACCTGGCCTTGGACACTTCCAGGGGTGGAGCATCCGCAGTTTCTCTGTGCAACCTCTCAGGGCCTCACCACCCTCACAGGGAAGAATTTCCTGATAGAACATATAAAAACCCATGGCTGGAACATTGCAGACACCCGTGGTGCAACCACAGACATCCCTGTCCCTGCGTGGGATCCCAATCCGCTGCCCCAGGGAGCGGAGGGGCTGGGAGTGTGCAGAGAACCGGGGCTGACACATGCATTAGCCACCAGATCTGGCAGCTGCAGAGTGATCCTGGTGCCCTGGGGGACAATGGGGCTGAGGACTGGGACAGCACATGGGGCAGCTCAGCACTGCTCCCGGCTCCCTCCCAGCAAAAAGCCCGAGGGCCCCCCCAAAAATGGGCACAGCAAAACCACCACGTGACACAGGAGCTTCTGGAGAGCCAGGAGGGAGGACAATGAGCCCCATCTCCAAACAAAGGTCACCTCTCCCAAAACAAGTGTGAGCTCCCCACAAATGAGGATGATCTCTCAAGACCAGAGAGAGGCTCCTGAATGACAGGAAAACACTATTCAACAGCCGTTCAGGCTAAGTCCAGCATAAAATCTCCTAGAATTTGGCTTTTCCAGCCCTATCTCCAAATCATGGTCTGGGGGATCCCAGGGCACTCCACTGGCTCCCAGTACCCTCCCACCCCACTCCCAAGCTGTGCCAAGCCTTGCATTTATTTGCACCCCTTGATGTCCCCATGGTGCTGTCAGCCTCTCTTCCTGAAGCTTAGGCTGAAAAAAGGGGAAAAAGAAAACTAGAGATGCCCTGAATCCACAAAAATGATGCAATGCACAGCATGATGCCAAGCATCTTGGATAACAGAAGCACAGAGCTGGGACAGGACCTGCTGTCCCCAAGCAGCTCCTGGCAGTGTCATTCCCATCACAATCCAACTCCCTTTGCTTCTGCCACTGGGAAGAAGCTGCCAAGCAGGCAGCTATCCCTACGGATCACCCAGATCATGTTTTTCCATCGCCCTTTGAAACGTGAGAGGGGTTTAAATCTGTCAGTGCTACAGGACACCAGGGCAGAGAAAATCCCAGCAGGATCCACACCGGGGCTGGTCCCACCACAACCCTGCTCCCTGTGGAAGGCAGCAGCCACTAGAGATGCTGAGTGCCCTGTGGAATACCCACGGGATGGGCACTAGAGTGGAAAACCAGGCAGTGGGCATAGGGCCATGCCCTGATGCCATCTGCTTGGCCCTGGTTGCTTCCCAGGGGCAGTAGGGGCAGAATTCCTGCCCCCAGGTCCCAGCCATCGGTATCCCGGCCGGACATCCCCAGTGCCGCAAGAGCCGGGGAGAGAAATAGGTCAGATGAATCATTTCCTCCGAGTGCCTATTTTAGGCCTCCATTTTAGGAGGCTGCGCGTCACACTCCTCACTCCGGCGCCTGAACTGACCATGTCCACACCACTGGGAATGGGAACCTGGCAGAGAGGGAAGAATCCCACCCCGAGCTCCCAGTTCTGCCCACCAGTCCCCCTGGAAAGGAGCCAGAGAGTGATCTGGAGCAAAGCCCTGGGGAGAGGGGAAGCAGGGCAGGGAGTAGGAAAACGGGGACATGCTTTTCCAGCTCTCCCTGCTCCAGCTGATCCAAAACACCCGACAGGATCCAGGTTTCAGGTCCCATGAACACCAGGAGAGACTGAGAAGGCAAATCCATGCCAGAACAAGGCTAGGACATGGAAGGAGAGGGGAGCAGGCTGCACTAGGAAGAAGAAGCTGCAAACAGAAATAGAGGCAAGGGAGGAGGCAGAGGACAAAACTGTCCCTGAAAATATCTTTAATGTGAAACTTAATTCAGCACCGCTGAGAGGGAGCAAGCAGGGAGCTCAGAGCAAGGAGTCTGGGGCAGGGAGCTCAGGATCCAGTGAGCTCTTCCCTTCCAGCATCCCTTAAATATGAGGACCAGCAACGAGAGTGAAGTTGAGCCCCTAAGGCCCCATCACAACCACACACCCATCACAACCACACACCCACCCCAGAAGCACTGTGTGGGAATCCCAGCAGCCACAGAGTCCTGCCCAGCCCCACAAGCCAGTCATACCCACCCAAAATCCTCTGCCTCTTCTCTGCCGCGCTCAGGTTGAAGATGTTGTTCTGCTGCCCCGCATCCGGGCGGTAGTAGGTCTCGATCTCAATGGAAAACTTCTCCACAAAGGGACACGTGTACCTGGAGGGGCACAGGGCTGAGCCCGGGGGCACGGCCAGTCCTGCAGCCCACCCCAACGCCTCCAAGCTCCCACCTGGTGCGTGTGTAGGGATAAGCATTCCAGGACTCCTCCTCCACCTGCAGCGCGGCTTTGGGGAGCAGCGCCCGGAACCAGCTGGGGATGTGGGAGCCGACGTGGTAGATTTTGTGGGTGTACTGGCCGCTGCCCCCAGGGCCATCGCTGTAGGGTCGGTTGGCCAGGATCTCCACACCGCTGCCCTCCCCGCTCGACTCCTCCCGGCTCTTCTTCTGCACAGAGACCATGGCTCAGTGCAGCCCCTCCGAGCCCCATTACCCCCATGGGCACCCAGGTTCCCTGTACACTCCTGTCCCCAGTGCTGGCAAACCCCAGCCCCACCTGCTCCAGGACCCCCTGCTTGGCTCGGTGGTCCCAAACCCACCTGAAGCCTCAGTGACATCCCTGCAACCTGCCAATCCCTTGAGATCAGCCTCAAGCCCCTCTGTGGCCCTCCAGGCTCCAAGCTCTGCCCTACAGCTCCCTAGTTCTCCATACTCAGCCCCACAGCCCCCTTACACCCTCCAGCAGCCCATGCTCACCCTCAAAGTCCCCTGTGCATCCCCAGGCTCAGCCCCTGCACTCTTCATGTTTCCCCACAGCCCACCAGACCCCTCAGGCTACAATCTCTAGCCTCTCTCAGCCCCCTGCACCCCCTCAGTCTCAGTCCCCAGATCCCTGCACCCCTCCAGCTTGCCATGCCCAGCCCCACAGCCCTGTGCATCCCCTCACTCTTGGCCCTTGGACCCCACATCCCCCAGGCTCAGCCCCACAAACCCCTGAGCTGTGCAGCCCCCAGGCTCATCCCTCAGACCCCGCAGCCCCCAGCCCCCCTGCTCAGCCCCGCAGCTCCCTCAAGCCCTCACGCTCAGCCCCGCATCCCCACCTGGATCATGTAGAGCTGGGCCACCTGGTACTCCTCCA
>VXBR01012328.1:78246-103705 GCA_013400215.1 Cisticola juncidis | reverse complement strand
GGCGGCGGCTGCGCCTCGGGGCTGTGGCCACGCGCAGGGGGCGGGCGCTGACGTCACCAGAGGGGGCGGAGCCTAGCGAGGCGCGCGCTCCCTATGGATTGGGACCAGCCACAGGTCACGGCTCCGTCCGGCCCTACAGCACGGTCCTGCCCCTTGATCCTACATCCCCATCCCATCCCAGAGCCCTGTCCTGCCCTCCAGGGTTGTGGTCCCATGATATCCTATAGCACAATCCTATAGCTATGGCCCCTTATTATCCTATACCCCCGTTCCCTTGAACATCCCTTGAGCTGTATCCATTGGGGATACAGCTCCATCCTTCCACAGGGCCCTACAGCTCCATCCTGCCCTATATCCCAGCCCTAGGGCAAGGGCAGTATGGGGATGGATCCCTGGAGAGGAGCACCACAGTCCCTGCTTTTCCCACCACATCCTTATGCACACCTCAAATAACACTTCCATTTTATTAAAGTTGATGCAAAAACATACCAATAAATAAAAGAAATTCCCAACAGTTCCATGTGTGGACGAGGCAGAGACCAAGGGGGTGTCATGGCCACACACCCCAGCTCTGTTACCCACCCACTGCCCGCAAAAGGGACAGTGAGGGGACACCCAATCAGCACTCCACCTCCCTGAACCGGATCCTCATGGAAAAAAATGGGTAAAACCAGCACCGTGGGATGGGATGGTGACACTCCTGGGATGTCACTTGCACTAGGGCCGGCAGTACAGGCGCTCCATGGTGGCCACGCTGACCTTCTGCTGATAGTCTTCCATCTTGTCGTTCAGCTTCTCATAGAGCTGCGAGAGGCAGCAGTCAGGAGGGATCCCAGCCTGTCCCCACACCCGTCCCAGCCTGTCCCCCATCCCGGTGCTGGGATCCCGGTACCCACCACGACGCTGTTCTCGCTGGCGCTGCTCTCCCGCAGCGCCTGCAGCAGCTGGTCAATGGCAGTGTAGGGAAGCCACATCGTGGGGGACGCTGGGGACAGAGGGACCTGGAATGGACAGCAACCCTCACACCGTGTCCCCGAGGAACACCATGTCACGTCCCAGCAGTGGGGGAGCTCACCTCGATCCCAAAGTACTGGTGCCCTTTGCCCAGCACAGCATCCACGTACTCCAGGACCAAATCCACGGCCTCCTCCAGCAGGTCGTAGTTCAGGTACAGGCGCAGCAGCTCAGCAGCATCCACTTCCTGCCAGCAAGAGGGAAAATCAGCCAGGGAATGTGACCAGGACTGGGATCACACTGAGAACCTGCTCTGAGCCTTGGTACCAGGCACGGAGCACCTGGCAGGTATCCAATGGAGTGAAGGTGACCCGGCAGCTCTGGGACAGCTGGAATCTTGGGGTTTTTGGGGACAGCTATCTCCCTGTTCTCACCTTGTAGCTGTTAATGAGCCAGTTGGGCAGAGGTATCCCGTGTGCCAGGAGCTTGTTGATGACACAGCGATGGTACAGGTTGTTCTGGGATGGGTAACGCTCCAAGTAAGATGACAGCAGCCTCCAGGCTTCATCTGTGGCACTGCAAGGAAACAAGTCCAAGGGTTTTAAAGACTCTGGATTCGCACAGAGCTCCTGTCCCCAGATCCTCCTCCTCCCGAACTGCGGAGATAAACCTACCTGGACTCCTTGGTGGTGACCACGGCCGAGAGTTGGTTGGCTGCCAGCCAGTCCCAGGCCTTTGCCTGTGCTGCTTCCCCTCCCAGCTGGAGCTTGATGCACCTGTATGACCAAAAGCCATGGGAGGGTGGGTCCCTCCAGAACCCAGCCCCTTCCCACCAGTATCACAGCCACCCCCTGCAGGACTATTTCCAAGGAACAACCCAGCTGGAGTGGCAGGGATAGAAGGCTCCTGGGCATGTTTCCACACCTGAGCCCCTGCACCCTCCAGCCCTGCGCCCCCTGAGGTGGGAGGGACGTACTTGAAGGTGAGGCCCTCAAAGATGGGCGTCAAGGGCAGCTTGAAGGTTTGGCACAGGGTGACGGCCGAGTCGAAGAGCCCGGCCCGCACCAGCAGAGACACTGTTTCCTCGGGCGTGGAGTTGCCTGGAGGGGAGGAAGAGCATGGAAAGCCTCCCCTGAGTAACAACCCCAGTGCTCACCAGGGCCTCACCCTCTGTTATTTACTCAGAGGCTGCAGCAGGGCGGCAACAGCCTCCAACACACTGCAGCAGTGCTTCTCAAACCAGAGCTGGAGGCTTTCCTGGCCTCCAGAGCATCCCATGAGCCCAGGAGCCATCCCTGAAGGGACTGGACAGAGCAGCTGTGACCCACAGAGCTGCCCCTCATGGGGCACCAGCTCCAGAGGGACACAGGTGGCAACACATGATAGGCAAATGCTGCTGCTGCTTAGATCATTGAATTGTTAAGGCTGGAAAAAGATGCCCAAGATCATGGAGGTTAGGGAGGGGACAGCCTCATCACAGGTCTGTATCCAAGCAAACAATGCATCAGCTCTGCCAGCACAGAAACTGTGGCACTCGGCTCCCTGCGTCACCACTCTGCCCTCAAAGCAGCTGTTCCATCCTTTCCCTGCAATCCTGGCTGGGAAGTCACCTCCTCCTGACATTTAGAGGGGAAAGCTGTGGACATGTTGTATAATTCAGACCAGAGATACTGCAAGACTCCAGGTGGGAGAGTTATACCTTCCTCCTCCTCAGAAACGAACAACTTTCACAACTTTTTAGCACCATTCCATGAAGCAGGATTGTCCAGGAAAATACATTTTTTATCAGTTAAGAAGGCTGGATTTGATCATCTTTGAGGTCTTTTCCAATCTTAATAATTCTATGCTTCCATGATTTCCAAAATGCCTTTTGTCCCAACTCAGAAGCTCATCCCAATCCGACTGCAAACCACCAGAGCTTGGAAAACCCAGAAAAAAGGTGGAAAACTTAAAACTGGTTCTCCTGATGTGCATCTCGGAACCTGCTGAAGTCAATGGCCGGATTTTGTGGGAGGGATGGGAATTTGATGGTCCCTGGCAGGTTCTGGGTTTGCCTCTGGGACAGGACAGGGTGGCTGCACACCCCTCACCTGCCACCGCTGCTGCTGACACGTCGTGTTCCACCAGGGTCAGCCGGATCCGCGCCAGCAGACATTCCCTCTCCAAATCCTCCAGCTCCAGGATCTCGACCTGCCGAGTGGCTGGAACAGATGGACACTGGGCTCTCAGTACTTCAGAAAGGGCTCTTTGGGCACTGTGCACAGTCATGCAATTACAGAATGGTTTGGGCTGGAAGGGACCTTAAAACTCATCCACTTCCACAGGCAGGGACACACCCACTACCCCAGGTTGCTCCAAGCCCTGTCCGACCTGACCTTGGACACTGCCAGGGATGGGGCAGCCACAGCTTCTCTGGGCACCCTGTGCCAGGGCCTCAGCACCCTCACAGGGGAGAATTTCTTCCCAACATTCCATCTAGTCCCACCCTCTGTCAGTGTGAAGCCATTCCCCCTTGTCCTGGCGCTCCACCCCCTTGTCCAAAGCCCCTCTCCAGCTCTCCTGGAGACCCTTTAGGCTCTGAAGAGGCTCCCAAGTCTCCCTGGAGCCCTTGTAAAAGCATCTCTACACCCCTCTGCCACCCTAAGAGGATTTGTACCCCAAAAAGCACCAAAGGAATGATCAGGATTTGCTGACTCTTCCCTGCTCCCTTGACTGTGCTTATGTCCTTGATACCATCCTCCTGCTCCTCCTCCTCCAGATGTTAGATAATATTTGGGAACAGCTGCTGCTTTGCCTGCCAGGCACATGCCACAAAAAAAAAAACCTCTTCAGAAAAAGCAGGTTTAAAAATACCTGACCTTAAATTTTCCTACTGGAACACTGAGGATAACCTGATCCCACATCCTGGGCTGTGGCAGACACAGGCAGAGCTTATTCCTGACAGGATTTCCAAGGGCACAAACAGCCTTGAACAACTCAAAACTGCTTTAAAAAGCCGGTTTTGTTTTAAATTACAAGTCATTTCCACTGAAAAAAAGTACTATCAAGGAATCAAGCTGTTAGGAGCAGGCACAGGAGCTCCTTGGGGAATAGCTGTTCCCTTGGGGAAATTGCTGTATTCCCTGGGGAACAGTGGCGGCGTGTTGCAACTGGGAGAGTTAATGACCTTAAAATCCCACAAATTATCGATCTGGTGGAGGCAGGAGCTGCCCTGAGCCATCTCCCAGCTCACACGGGAGCTGCAGAGAAGCTGTGGAAGCTCCAGAGGCATGGGAAGGACCAGAACTGGGCACTTACTGGGAACAGCCATGCACTCTCCATCGTGGCTCCTCTTCGGGGATGCTCCCGGGCGCTCGTACTTGCAGGAAAAAGCAGAAAGAGGATTTACACCCACCTGGTTTCTGAAGGATAAATCACTGATAGGATAAATCCCAACAAGAGCTCCTCATTTCAAGCCTTGATTTGGACCAGGGAAGCTGTGCACTAGGAACTGAGGTTACTTTATCCCTGGCTATCAGGAGCATCAGGATCAGGTGACCAGGCTGCAGCCACCACCTCCCTGAGTCCTGACTGGGGTTTGAAACACAACCCCTGCTACACTAACTCTTCTCTGGACTGGTATTCCAGCTGCTCACACTCCCCAGAACATCAGCACAAGGTTGATACACTCCCCTATCCATCCACCAGCCCATTCACAAACGTTATCCTGCTTCCCCCCTGCCCTGGAGTGAGGGGAATGCCACAAGGGTGATGGATAGGGATGATCAGCAGGGCAACACAGTTGGCAACAACAGCAGATTAACAAGTCCAGTGTCTCTGTTGCCATCAGAAGGGATTTTGGAAGCTCCTTTCCAGGCAGCTCAGCACTCTTACCACAGCTCCAGAGGCTGGCTGCACGATCCAGGCGTACTCCGGGCGGATCAGGCGCAGGCAGTTGATGGCAGCCAGGAAACAATTCCCCTGCTTCTGCAGCCCCCGCAGCGTGCGCACCTCCCTGCCCAGCCGCATGCCGTACTCAAACATCACCGTTCCAGCTGCACACAGGGAACAGGGCAGCAGCCTCAGCCTGGAGAGGCCACACGGCTGCCAGGGGCAGGGAAAGGCTGTCCCAAGGTGCCATCATCCCAAGGTGCCATCATCCCAAGGTGCCATCATCCCAAGGTGCCATCATCCCAAGCTTTACCTTTCCGGTAGTTGTGCCGGTACACGTGGAAGGCGTAGAGCAGCTCGTAGTAGTTGTGAGTCATCAGATCCACAGCCCGAGCGTGGGACTCGATGATGCCCACGACCTGCAGCACGTGGAGGCTCCAGTGGGTCCATAATCCCCTTAAAGGGAGGGTTGTGCCCCCCCCAGGCCGTGATCCCAGCGCAGGATTACCTCATTGTGCAGGTTCACGTAAGGGAATTCCACCAGGTCCTGGAGCTGGGAGCGCTCGCACAGAACCACCACTAGCTGGCGTAGGCAGTCCAGCTGCCTGCAGAGGGAAGCACAACCCTTTGGAGGAGCAGGAATAAACCCAGGAGCAGGAACAAACATGGGATTTAAGCCACAGACAACCACTTCGTGACTACCTCCTGCTTCCTGCAGGTTTTTTCCTGGCTTAGAATCAACTTAAACCTTCAAGATTCTCCTGTGCTGGAAACAGAGATCCTCTGGAAAGGCCTCTCAGGAGGGCAATTTCCCTCCCTGAATCAGTAAAGAGCATTCCCATTTCTCCCTTGTTATTCCAACATTTTTCTCTGCTAAGATAAAGCTGTCTCTACCCAGTTTGCTTTCTAAACTCACAACTCAACACTCAATCTTTCCTTTATTAAACAAAATTAACTTGGCTCCTACAGCTTTTGAACATAAAACACTACACATGATCCTTCAGTCTCTTCCCTGTTTTTTCTCCTCCCATTTTCCTCATTAGAGAGGGTGCCAATTGCAGGTGTCCTTCAGATGAACATCCAAAAATGAACTCTACATTTTTAAACCCACCTCTACACGTTAACACAGCAGTCATGCCCTCCCCTAAAGCTTTGTTTTCCTTTCAGTTTCATGGAAAAATGGGACCATGGACCTCCAACAAAGGCATAAGCCTGTCACCTACCTGCTTGGATCTGGGTTTTGTGTTAAGGCCACATAGGCTTCACTATTGTGCCCCAAATCCAAGTGATGTTTGAAGATGCAGGTCCTCAAAGTAGCCTGAAAACAGCACAAGTCAGCTATAAAACCAGCAAGGAATTCCTGTGGAAGAGGTTCCTGAAGAAACAGAAGTGGCTGTACCTGGCTCCTCCAGTCATCTGCTGCTTCCATGATGGCCAGGGTGGCCAGCTCGATGACCAGCTCTGGCAAACCCAGCATCTCCAACAAGCGAAGGACCTGGGGAGGAGAACACCCCACTAAAGAGTTGGCAGGAGTGGGTTTTGTTGGGTTATTTTAGAAGCTGTTCTTGTCCCTAAAGATTTTTAAGGGATTAGACTTCAAAGGGGAGTATTTGGGTAAATCTCAGGGATCTGCATGAAATCCCAGCACATCAGGACCAGGTTATAGACCTCCTATAGGTTATAGACCTCCTATAGGTTATAGACCTCCTATAGGTTATAGACCTCCTTCTCTGGAGCATGCACCTCTGTACATGGGGCATTTCTGAAGCATTCCTACATTGATGATCAGTTTTCTGGATCCTAAATCCAGGGAATCCCTCACCAAGGGCCCAGCTCCAGGCTTGCAGCCTGCCTGAACCACGGCATTATGCAGAAGATTCTATCTCAATCTAAACATATTAATTTTAATTTGCCTCAGAGCTTGGTAACCTCTGCCTTAGGCAGCATCTTGCATCAAGCCTGGACATGTATGGCTTCTGCTTCCAGCAGCTGGATCTCATCCTGCCTTTTCCTGCTGGATAACAAAGTCCTGGGCTATTAGGAAACCAATAGGTGGAAAGTACCTAAATCTCACACACGCAGCTTGGCATTACCCCCAAATAAGGTCAAGAAAGTACAGATGTTTCACATTCTGAAAGCTGAGTTTTCTGAGGCTCAAATCACTTCCCCCAAAGCCAGGGATGGAGCAGGAATTCCCTGTCCACTGTGGAAGGACTTGGTGCCAGTTTAGCTGCTCAGGACTGTACCTTGTTGTAGTACTGCAGGCGTGGCGTGGAGACCACCTCACCCTCCTCGGGCTGGATCAGCCTGTCCAGGAACTCCTCTCTTCCCACCTCAGAGGCAGCTTGGCAGAAGCAGTCCAAAGCCTGGAAGCAGACCTGGAATCAGCTCACTGTCCCCTCAGGTGAGGGGACAATACTGCCTGTCCCAAGCTTGTGAGATCTTTCCAAGAGCAGACCGCTCCGATCCCATCCTTTCTCAAAAGAGGCAGGGCTTGGGAAGGATGTTCCTGTGCACCTCCTCCCTCCCAAAATAAAGGTCCCAGACCCTGGGAAGGAGATGAGGGAGGCCTCACCTTGTGCCCTTCACCCATGACGAGGTAGCACCTGCCCATCATGAAGCAGCAGGAGCCCATGTTCACGTGGCACCACGGCTGCAGCAGTCGGATGTATTCCTGCAGGAGAGAAGGAACGGGAGTTGGGATTCAGGTCAGTGCTCTCTTGTGATCTGCAGGCACCCAGGACCAGCAAGTTTCTGGTGGCCCCTTTAGCTGCTGTGCTCACAAATCGTGTTGCTCCAGCTCAAGGGGTCTTTCCAGTCCCAAAGCCCCTTGGATGCACTGATCACAAAATCCTGGGATGGAAGTGCCCCCTTAAGCCCATCCACACTCACATCCCTGTGAAAGGCAGGGACAGCTGCCACTAGACCAGGCTGCTCCAAACCCTGTCCAGCCTGGCCTTGGACCCTTCCAGGGATGAGGTAGCCACAGCTTCTTGGAGCAACCTGTGCCAAGGCCTCAGCATCCCTACCAGGAAGAATTTTTTTTCAATATTCCATCTAGCCCTGGTCTCCCTCAGTATGAAGCCATTCCCCACTGTCCTGTCAGGCTAAGTCCTTGTCCAAAGCCCCTCTCCAGCTCTCTTGGAGCCCCTTCAGGCACTGGAGGAGGCTCCCAGGAGACCTTGCAGCCTTCTCTTCTCCAGGGTGAACATTCCCAGCTTTCTCAGCTCTCTGGAGCAGAGCTGCTCCAGCCCTGGAAGGGGGAGATATCCCCCACGTGCTCCTGGGAAAAAAATGCTCTAAACACCTCCAGTGTCTGTATGAAGCACCCCAGAAACAGCTCCCAACATGCTCAAAAATCAGACAGGATTCTCCCTACACCCTGTTGCAGGGAACTGCAGGGGAAATGTGGACAGAACGTGGAGGGCAGAGCAGGTGCTACAAGGGGAATACCTGTGCAGGAGAGGGCCAGCAGCCAAGGAAGCACATGGATTACAGCATGCGGGAGGGAGTGCCAGTGGCACTGAGGGCACAGACAGAGCGAGCTGATGAGCCTGGGCCTGTGCCAGCACAGCATCCTCGTCATCCTTGGAGGATCAGCCATGTCCTGCTAGCAGGGCCATGGGACTCAGCAGGAACTGGGAGGAGAAACCAGGACTTGGAAGTCAGGTCACCTCTACAGGTGCACAAACCACCGGCATCTCTTGCCTCACCTCTCCTGGCCGTGAGTCCTCCCAAAACCACGTGGGGATGCACTCGGAGCCTGGATTCACTGCCTGGATTAGCAGCTACAAGGGATAAATCCTGCTCCAGCTTGTCACACACAATGAGCAACATGGAGGGGTTTGGCCCATGTCCCAGGCCTCTGCTTTGTCACCAGACTGTCCCCGTGCTGCTCCTTGCAAGGAGCTTCCTGCGCCCCCACAGTTTGGGTCACCACGCTCACAGCAAAGCTGCTGTTATCTCCCCGGGGTCAAGGCACTTAATCCAAGTTTCCGTGACCAAGTGGGATCAGGGAGAGGAGCAGCAGGCAGTGGGGAGGAGGAGGAGCTGGGCTCTGCAGAGATAAAAGCCTGGAGGAGACAGCAGCGAGGCGAAAGAAATGAGAGGAGATTCAAAGCCTGCACATATGCCAGGAGGGAGAAGATGCTGCTCCGGTCTTGGCATTTCCTGGCTCAAAAGCTCTGAAGAATTGAAATTCTTTTCTCGGTTCTTCTCAGCAGTGACACAAAAGGAAGCAATTTAGCCCCCAGGTACGAGGGACTGGTAGGATAAAAGGTTCTGCTGAAAAACAGGTCGTCACTAACAGCCTGCCTGGCCCTGGTGCCTCCAGGAATGCCCAGACAAGGATAAAGCATCACGTGGAGCTGCAGACAAGGAATTGTGCGGGTCAGAACTCCAGCACAACGAACTCCAGCTGCCAAAAGCACAGGGAGAGAGGTGGAGGAACAGTGACCTGAAATACAGCAGCCCAAAACCCCTGGAAATCAGGAGTTCACCATCCCTGCTACTGGGATGCCAGGAGCAGCCAGGGATGGAATGATGACAGGTGCTTCTCACAGTTTCTTACTAATAAGGACATTGAAGAAATAGATGAGCCCTTTCTGGGCTGAAGAAACCCTTCTGAACCCAGGTCCCATGGGCAATCATGGGACAGGAAAGGCTGTGGGCACAGCAGCAGCCAAGGAGCTCGAGGATTGCTGGGATATTCAAACAGGCTCTGCAAAGCTGTTTCAGGAGCGCGGCGTCACGCAGTCTGACAAGCCCTGGGAGAATAAACTCCTCCACGGAAAGGGAATGGCACAAACCAGAGTATCTGGATGCTCTTGAAAACAGATGAAAGAGAAAATGCACAAGATTATTCCCCCATGGCAGGGGAGTGGAACGAGATGAGCTTTAAGGTCCTCTCCAACCCAAACTGCTCTGGGATTCCACAATCTTAAATCACCCCCCATCAAACACTCTGCAGCACTGTCTCAGCTCAGAGAGCAGTGATTGGGGGTGGTGGTTTTTAACTAAAAGAGAGGAGATTTACATTGGATATTGGGAAGAAATTTTCTCCCTGAGATGGTGGGGACACCCTGGCAAGGGCTGCCCAGAGCAGCTGTGGCTGCCCCATCCCTGGCAGTGTCCAAGGCCAGGCTGGACAGGGCTTGGAGCACCCTGGGATAAGGGAGGGTGTCCCTGCCCATGGCAGGGGGTGGAACTGAAGGAGCTCTTCAATCCCTCCAACCCAATCCCTTCCAAACCACTCCAGGATTTCATGACTAGGGCAAAGCAGAACTCCAGCACTCGGAAAGATCATGTTTTGGGGAGTTTTCCAGCACCTGTGAGAGGGCTGGCATGATGCACTCACCTGGAGCTGGGTGTACTGACAGCTTCCCATCAGGCACTCTGGGAAGAGGAAGCTGGGATTGCTGGGCCATCTGAGCAGAGGTTAAGGAACACAGGAGAATCCAGTCTGGAGAGCTTGGAGAACTAGCCAGGAAGCCAACATGCTCCATTTGTGGGGGGAAAGGAGAGAAGATTAAGCTGCTCTTTATACAAATCATTATTCTGTAATAAGATTTATCCATATTAGAACAAAATCACCAGTACATCTAATCCCCAGCTCCTGTCACCCTTCCAAATCCTCCAGCACCCTGCCCCACCAAGTCAAGTAGTGAGAGCTCAGGGGCTTAAAGTCAAAAACTCAAATCCTTTATCGTGCACCTAAACAGGATGAAATCTGCAAAATCTTAAAATACCCACAAATCCCATTAATGCCAACAACCTCACTGCTTCAGGAGGCTTGTCTTGGAAATTTGGGGATGGAAAACTGATTTGCCACCTGAAACCGAGTGGCAATGGATTCACAGCCAAGGATACAGGAGAGGCAGAAAATCAGCAACTATGGAGGTGATAAGGTGGGGCCAGTTCAGAGTTGTCTCAGCCAAAGAGGTGTTTGGTTGCAGGAAGAGTCGGGATATGATGTGTTTTCTAGCCACTTCCTGAAAGAAGAGCTCCACGATGGTTTGAGGGCTGGATACTAAAAGGAGAAGTTAAAGGAACAGTGAGCAGAGAGCCTGCAGCAGAGATCCCAGGTTTTCCACCCTGTCCTGTGCTCATCAGCCCAAACAGCACAGATTAAGTCAGGGCAAACCAGAAGTACATTCCACACTCCAGCTTGTTGGTTTTGGATTTCTCCTGCTGTCTGGTTAAGTCAGAGGGAGCAGCAGGAGATCAAAGTGCCCCATCCTCTGTGTTTATTAACCACAGCACAATTAAAACACACAAAAAAGGGCTCTGCTCCCTCTCCACTTGTTATTCCCAGCCCAGCTGCAGCTTTCCAGCATGACAAGGCTGAGGGAGTGCTGAGCTGGCTGTTCCACTCCCTCCCTCCTCATTCCAGCACCCCAAAAATCCCCCCTTACTGTTCCCAACGCCTCTCCCTGAGCTGCCACCTCCTTCCCTATAGTTCACATATTTTTCCCCAAAGAACAGTGGCCAAACAGGACTCTCCTCACAAGCCAGCCAAGAAATAACCCACGACACCGGCAAGCACAAAGGAGGTTTTCAACTTCCCTGACATTTCCAGCTGCCTCCTGCACCCAGACTCTCCATCAGGGAGAGCTCAGGCTCTGGGGATCACCGGTGTCAGAAAGGGGAGGAAGCTCTTTCCCAGCCCACACGTGGCACTGCTGCCTGTTTGTCCCAGATTTCCCCAGCTCCCTCTGAAGTATCTCAGCCTCCAAGTGCTGACTAGTCACAGCAGGCTCTTACCTGCATGTTTCCTTCCCATCCCTGTTCACCCCCTCCCTCTGGAACCACTTCAAGGCCCACATTTCCCTAATTAAGCTGCCTTATATTCTCCCAATAAAAAATTAACCCAAAAGTTACATCTTTGCAGCAAAACTTTAAAAATATGAACCAAGTATCAGCTGCAATGTTTTGGGGAGGTATTTCCACATTTTTTAATATGTTTTGAGCAAGTACTTGTACATTTTCATGCTTCCCTGAGCCTGCTGCTCCTGGTTGCTGTAGGGTAAAGGCTGGAGAGCAGGATGGATGGATGGAGCAGGTTGCTCTGAGACATTCCAGCTAGTGGAAGGTGTCCAGCCGTGGCAGGGGGTGGAAGTGGATGAGCTTTAAGGTCCTTCCAGGCCAAGCCATTCCAGGATTCTCTGACAGACCTGGTCTGAGCTACTACAGCCGCTGTAAAGTACATGAGGGGTAACTTTGGCTGATGCTGGCAGGGTCAGAATAAAAAGGTTTTGGATGAGTGAGGCATTCCCATGCTTCTCAGGCTGAGAGTAAAATCCGAGTTCAGGGCTCCAAGATCCTTTACTGTTTTGTTTGGTTCTTTTTTTTTTTTTTTTTTGTTGACATCCTGACAAACATCCCCACTTAAATCAGGGTCATTCAACCACACAGTCCATTAGCTGCCTGCATAAAGCACTTCCCTCAGGTGGCAGAGTCAGGCTTAAATAACAGCCAGGGAGAGTTGATGATCCGTGGACACCTTACCCAGTCTGTGTGGTGTCAGAGCCGTGGTGTCTGCTAACTCCAACACGGAGAGATGCTGCAGATTGGATTCCCTAGGGAAGAAAGGAGCCATCAGTGAAGAGACAACAAAACGCCTCCCGCTTTAATTGTGCTCATTGTTCAACTCCCACGGAGCACAGAACAGCGAGGCCTCGCAGGGCAGATTTAGCACAAGGCAGAGTCAGCTCAGAACATGGAAGGCAAAAAAAAAAATCCCTCCCCAGTGCTCCTCGAGTGATACTCCCACAGCAACCACCTGCTTTGCACACCAAGAAGGGCATTTCAGGTGGAAATGGAGGAATCCAAGCCGGGCAGGCACTTACAGCGTGTCCACAGGGACGTCGGAGGCCAGGCACTGGCTCGCCCAGCGGATCAGGAAGTAGGACAGCAGCAGGGGAGAGGTGCGGTGCAGCAAGTCCTGCTGGGACTGGAAGAGCTGTCCCCCTCCCAAAACCATCTGCAAGGAAAGCACAGAGCTTGGAGCACTTGGAGCAATGCCAGGACAAGGGCAACCAGAGAGGTTTGTGTCAGGCCCAGCTTGTCCCTTCTGTGAGCACCAAGGAACTCAGCCCTCCAAGGGAACCAGCAGGACTCTTGTCCCACCTCTGGAAGCGTTTAAGGACAGATTGGAAAGTGTCTGGAGAAACCTGGCCTAGTGGAAAATGCCCCTGCCCATGTCAGGGGCTTGGAATTACACAGTCTTTAACGGCCCTTCCAAACCAAAGCATTCCAGGATTGTTGCTCCTGAGACTGAAATTGTGGCTTTGCTGCAGAGATCACCTCAGGATCTCCATAAGCTCCAGCAAAGAGCACGAGGCACAGGAGATGACACAACCTGAGCTTTTGAAGGACACAGGTACGTCCAAGTGGGAAAGCAGCAGGTCACATGGCTCATGGTCTGGGAGAGCCAAGCCCCAGAGGGCACCTTGCAATGCACCTCAAATGCTACCAGGACAACCTTATCCAGGAAAATGGGTTTATTTGCAACCAGGAAACTCCTGGCTATTTCTAAGTAAATAACATTGGTTTAAACAAAGCTGTCCTTGTCTGGGGACTTGTTCCGCATCCCTGTGTCCATCCAAGGCAGCAGCACCACCCCTCACATGGCCTCAGGCCTGATGGGACAGACCCAGACCAGTCCATGCCACCACTCTGAACACAGCTACCATCCTGGGAGCTGTTTGCTCCAGCTGGAGCAGCTTCCAAGGGGCTCAGACTGCAGCCTTGGAGAGTGCTGTGAGGGAATGGAGCTGGCAGAGGGACGGGGCCACAGCCCGCAGCGGGACGGGGGCACGGCCGGCGGAGGGACGGGGGCACGGCCCGCACAGGGACCGGGGCACGGCCCGCACAGGGACCGGGGCACGGCCAGGAGAGCTCTGTATGTGCTGATTCACACAGGAGGCTGGAATCCATGCCCTCCTCCCACAAATACAGCTCGGCTTCCCACTTCCTGTTTGATCGAGGAATAAAGGGAATTAGGCTGCTTTGCTTAGGAAGACAAAAGCAGCTGGAGGAGACAGCAGGACCTGCCCAAGGCCTGGGGCTATTCCAGCAGCCTCGAGGAAGAGACAGAGCCTGCCCTGCCCAGCACTCACGGGATCTCCGAGGCGCAGCAGGAGCTGCTGCAGGATGAGCAGGTCCCGGCAGAGCAGGAAGCGCACGGAGCAGATCTTGGCCACCCCTGCGCACACCGCGTGCGCCGCGGTGCTGCTGCCGAAGAGCTGTGCCAGGCCCATGCGCAGCGCCAGGCGAGGAGCTGCAGGGAAACAGCCAAGTGAGGCTGGAGGCACCAAGGCAGGGAAAATCCCTGGGGTCAGGACAATTCCAAGCATTTCCCAGAGCTTTCACCTCTTTCCATGTCAGCATCTGTCTCGTAGTCCATCTCTCGGATGAGCAATCCGATGGCATGGATGGGATTCCTGATCTCCTGCAGTTTGCTGTGGATATCCTCCATCACGTTTTCCCTGCAAAATCAAAAAGATCTTCAGCATCACAAAAGGCAACCTGAGGTTCCAACTGAAGAGGGCTCCCTTACGCTGCCTTCCTGTGAGGATCAGTATCTGATGGGCCTGGACATTCCTAACTGGAATCCTTGGCTAGCTTGTGAGGTTTATTACAGCGCCTGCAGCGACCGGGTCTATTTATTCCACTCCCTCAGGCTACCAGGAAATAACAGCCTGATGGTTGGCATTCCACAAGGAAATTTCCATTTTGGGTTAGCACAGGAACCACACAGGATGACACGGTTTGACCAAGGCTCTGACATCTCCCTGCTGTTCCCAGGCACTTCTTTCCACACCTCACAGGAATTTGTCCCTGTTCTGCTCTCTAGGTTGTGGATGAAGACCCTGCTCATGTCACCAAACCAAGGTCCCTATCCCTGGAGAAGTCTCCTGCAGCAAGGAGCCCACACACCTCAAATGCCCTTGGATGTCAAGCGAGGACGGTTCTGGACAATCCCAGCTCAGCCACCCTGAGAAGCTTCTGGAAAACATCTCCTTACGTGTCATTAGCTATCAAGTCCTCCAGGATCTGCTCTGCAGCCTTTTCTGGAGGCTGGAGGCGGGAGCAGGCCATTTCCATGATGAATGCCATTTCCATGGAAATTGATTCTCCGATCAGGCGAAGGCACTGGACAAGACAGACAACATCACGAGACATCTCCAAATCTGCAATGAAAGAATCTAACTGTGTATCTTCCATGAGAATTCCAAGGGAAGGTGGGAAGACCATGCAAAAAGCCAGTTAGTTCAGCTCCTATCAGCAGTAACAGCAGACTGGTCCCAGCTCCCTGCACCAAAACTTCCCCAATAACAATGAGGCTAAATTAAAGCTCAGGAGTTGACAAGGGAAAGATCTGAGCTTTGTTATTCGGAAAATAAAAAATGATGCAACAATAAAAAAATGAAATTCCCTCCAAGGCATCTTTTCCAGCCACAGATTGAAAGAAAATAATTAGTGCAAAAAAATTTATCCTGGAAAAAATAGCTCAGCTTGGCTCTGCAGTCTTTTATGGGTGAGATTTTAAATTAAATTCCATTTTTTGAGACTGTGACTGTTTAAAACAGCCAGGGCAGGAACTGCTGGAGCTCCCAAATCCAGCCCAGGCCTCCAGTTTTCCTTCCCTCTGCTCCACAAAAAGCTCAACCAAACAAATGACTCTCTTGCTTTATAAAAATATATTAAAAAATCACTCAAGCATGAAAGTGGAGCTTAGGTAACATTTTCCATTGGCTTTTTCTTAGTGAAACAGCATTCCAGGGCCAGCAAAGCAGAGAGGGCACTGTGGTGACAACATTAATGACGTGTTTTCCACACTCTGGCATTCACTTCCCGGAGACAAGGAACAGCATGGCCCCTCTCCACAGCTGATGTGAAAATATCCCATAAATCCTGGAATGGTTTGGGTTGCAATGGACCCTAAAGCCCATCCAGTCCCACCCCCTGCCATGGGCAGGGACACCTTCCACTATCCCAGATTGTTCCAAACCCTGTCCAGCCTGGCCCTGGACACTTCCAAGGATGGGGCAGCCACAGTTTCTCTGGGGGCCTGTGCCAGGGTGTCCCCACCCTCTCAGGGAAGAATTTCATCCAACCCAAACAATTCCATGATTCTACTGGCAGCCTTGCCACTATTTTCTAGTTGCTGGTGTGAGCATGATGGCAAGTTTCACGAAATAAGTATGCCTGCAAAGTCAAAATAAAACTATTTCCATGCAACTGTGGATCAGGAACTCCTCAAGGGATCTCTGACAGGAGGGAATAAACTCCATGTGTTCTCACCTTCAAAGATGGCAGCATCATCCTCAGTCAGGAGGTGCTCATTGGAGAGGAGATAGAGATGATCAACCAAGGAGCAGGGCACGAGGAAGGACATGGAGCCCTGAAAAGTGAGGAGAAAGTCCTTGAGCTTCCCAAATCCTCTAGAGAAGCTCGGTCAGGGAATCTCACCACCACCCAGCCTCACCTTCTTTAGCAGGCACACCATGCTGGTGTAGGGGTTCAAGTGCAAGGCCAGGGGCCGGGACAGAGCCTCCTGGTACTGCAGGCAGCAGGCATAGAACTTGGACCAGAATTCCACCTGCAGCTGCCAGAACTCCTCTGGGGAGCACTCGTATTCCGTCACACTGCCCTGGAACTGGTGGGGCAAAACAAGGCAATCAGCAACAGCAGAGTGAAATAAGAACAGGATCAAACAAGGGAAATCCAGACCCCAAAAGATATCTCAGGTAGGTGCCCTACTAATGTGTATTTGGATTGTTTGGAAGATATATCCCTCTATTTGGGATTCTCTTCTAAAATGTTGAGCAACTGCTCTGCATGGTGGTGGTCTGGGCACCGTGTCACGGGTGACTGAAGGGAGCAGAGACAGAAAACCAGGATTCCAAAAACCCAAGAGGGAAAGGAAATCCCAGGCAGTAAGGATGAAATCTTGTACTTTTAAACAAGTTACATCATTCCCTTTGGAATGGTGTGAGGTGGGATCACTTGGCACCTAAAACATCACAACACGATATCCTGGAAGGAAAATCCATCTCACCTCGTTTTCCACAGCTAAGGTGACCTCTTTCCTTAACTCATGCCACGTCAGATCCATGTGCCTCTCAGTTCCTTGAGAAAAGATCTGCAAAGCAGTGCAGGAAACTTGGATTTCAAGGCAAAATAAAAGCCTCACCAAGGGTTCAAGCAGCACTGAGTGAGATAAAGCAGGACAACAGCATCAGCCAGCACTTTGTGGGATGGAAGTGTTAAAAGAAAGGGCTGGATGCTAAATTTGGGATACACGGATGTGTGCCAGTGTGCAGCCACCACACCTCAAGGGATTAAAAATCCATGGGATGTAGCACTGGGGAACACAGGTCTTGGCAGTGCTGGAGGGAACCTTCAGATTCCTCCACCTCAGAGAGCTTTTCTGACCTCAGTAATTCCAGGATTCCACGGCACATCCTGACTAACAGCACCACAACGGGGCGCCGAGTCCCCACACTCCTGGCTAAATCAGCAGGAACGAAAAACAAGCTCAGCAACTCGCTGTGCTATCCAAGGGGAAAAAAACAATTATCTGTATTCCAGGTTCCACCTCCGGCTGCAGCGCAGCCCAGCAGCCACCAACCCACTCCAGGGACTCCCCATGAAAACATTCCTTGGCAAGAGCTCCAAGGAATCCTGCTGCCTCACAGCTGAAGGGGCAGAAAGAGGATGAACAGAGAGCATCCCAAATTCCCTCTCACTTACCTGCAAAGCCTTCTGGATAGCTGCATTACTGAACCGGCCCGGCATGAAGAGATATTCCAAGTAAATTTCCTGCAAAAAGATCATGACTTAAGGAAGTTCAAGGATGAGGAGAACATTTTAGCTGCTGTTTCTGGTCTTCCCTCCCATTATCAAGGTCATTCCCAGGATCTGTGTTTCTGTCCACACCCTGCTCCAGCCTGGGATCAGAAATGGCTTCCTGCACACTCCTGACTTTGTTTATTCCCATTTTCTCTCCTGAATGACCTCGTTATTTTTGGAGCTGTCCTACAGCTGGCTCACCCTGGGGTCCTGATCCTGTCGGACTGTCACCTCCTCCTCAGGGAGCTGCTGCACAAACACCTGGTTCCACTGGCCTGCGACATTCCTGGAAGGACACAAACCTGGAATCAGCCTGGCATCCACCTGAACCAAACCTGTGGCTTTCATCAGCAAAAACAACCCTCTGGGTGTGCAAACAGGAGGTTTGTGCGGTGACAGGAGACAGATTTTGGCAGGAACTGTGGCATTCCTAGCCACAAACTGATGGAACAGGTGGGAATCCTGAATTTAAATCAACATTCTACCCATCCCACGAGCTCACAAGCAACTCTCAGACTGACCAGCAGCTTCTTCTCTTAAAATTTACACACACAGAGCATTTTTCATCCACTGTTCAACTCCCTGGTTCTGCACTAACCCACCCTCTCAGCTTTACATTCAGGGATGATCCTTTCCCATCACCATCTCCCCAAAACATGTTTTTTCCTAGAAGGGACCACGTGGCTGTTTTGAAGGAGCTGTGGGGAAGCACAACGCTCCCTCTGCCACGCTCAAACTCCAAATCCAGACCCCAAACTGCCTGGATTTTTACATTTCCAATGTTCTGGCAGCTTGGGTATAAATCTCTAAGCTGAGGAGCTCTGCCAGGGTTTTCCTGCAGTTATCCCAGAGAGCCATGCCCAAGACTCACTGCTCAAAGTTGATGTATTTCACAACAGTTTGGTTCTCCTCATTGTGCCACAGTGCCCAGATCTCAGCTGAGGTTAAGGCAAAGTCTACCAGAGTCTCCTAGGAAAGAGGGAAAGAGACAATTTCCTTTTTTATCCCCAAATTAGAGTACAGCAGAGAAAGGTGGGTGCTTAACAACAGCAAAACATTCCCTTGTGGAATTTACCTGGCTTTGGGAATTATTCAGCCTGGAAAAGAGAAGGCTTTGGGGTGAACTGATTGCCCCTTCCAGTACCTGAAGGAAACCTCCAAGAAAGATGGGGAGGGACTTTGGACAGGGGCTTGGAGTGACAGGAGAAGGGGGAATGGCTCTGAACTGAAAAAGAGGAGATTCAGATGGGATATTGGGAAGCAATTCCCTGTGAGGGGGCTGAGGTTGCCTAGAGAACCTGTGGCTGCCCCATCCTTGAAAGTGTCCAAGGCCTGGCTGGACAGGGCTTGGAGCAGCTTGGGATAGTGGAAGGTGTCTCTGCCCATGACAGGAAATTGGAACAAGATGAGCTTTAGAGGGGGGTTCCTTCCAACCCAACCATTCTGTTACTCTGTGATTTAAATCCCCAAGTCCAGGCCTCTCCCTCCTGGGGGCCAGGCCCAGCTCTCACCTGTGAGGAGAACAGGGAGGAGATGTGGTCAAGGCTGTAGCGGTTGCTCTCAGTGCTCACCAGCTGGAAGACACAAAACTACAAACACACCTCATAAATCATTTCCTGAAGGACTAAACCAACACACCTCAGGGAATTTAATCATTCCTGTCCGTCTCCCTGCCTGGTGCTAGGGGTAACAGAACGCAGAGGACAAGAAAGGTGAGCTGAGCACACCACTGGACTCTCTGCACAGACATCCTGGCTTCACCCTTCTCCCCAAGGACACTCATTCCTGCCTAGACCTGAAAACTGTAAGACTACCAAACCCAGCACTGCATGTTCTTCCCAGAGCAGAGCACAGCACTCGTGGGACAGCAGGACTCATGTTACACACTCTTGTTCTGTGTAGGAATTCCCTGGAGAAAGGGATAAGCTGTCCAACAGATGAGCCTGGTTTGTGCTGTCATTCCCCTCTTGCTAAATTTATCCTTCTCCACAAAAAGTTCTCCCTGAGTTGCAGATGCATCCACATGCTCCCAGGAGCCTGGTGTAAACAGCCATTGGCATTTCCATGCTTTTAGCTCCTCTTGGGCCTTTCCTTTTCCCACGGCACATCCAAGCTTTTGCAGCAGGAGGTAAACAAGTGAACTGGCCCTCACACATCAGCTTAGTCACACAGGGAATTCTACTCCCAGGCCATGGGCACACACATCCCTCAATGCTGTGAGGGGAAAAATGTTTATTTAGAAACCACTGATCCCTTCAGAGGGTACCACATGAAACTTTTCCCTGTTTCTTGCATTCCAAATCCAAGCAGTATGGGAATGGCTCCTCTCCCTGCAGCCTGAGGAGGCTGTGGCTCCATACCTGCCCTCGTTTGGGGGCGTGCATGTAGACTCCCAGGTAGAGCCCCAGGGACTGGGAGAAGGCCAGGCGCAGGCGGTGCCCGGTGCCGGCTGCCAGCCGCAGGTCCCTGCTGACCGGCATGAACTCCAGCAGATCCGCCACCATCAGGCACATCTGGTCCTGCAAAAGCAAAAGAAACACTCTGGGCTGAGGAACTGCTCCTCTCCCTGCTCCCCTTCCCCTTCATCAGGCACATCTGGTCCTGCAAAAGCAAAAGAAACACTCTGGGCTGAGGAACTGCTCCTCTCCTTCCTCCCCTTGCCCTTCATCAGGCACATCTGGTCCTGCAAACAGCAAAAGAAACATTGGACTGAGGAACTGCTCCTCTCCCCTTCCCCTTCATCAGGCACATCTGGTCCTGCAAACAGCAAAAGAAACAATCTGGGCTGAGGAACTGCTCCTCTCCCTGCTCCCCTTCCCCTTCATCAGGCACATCTGGTCCTGCAAAAGCAAAAGAAACACTCTGGGCTGAGAAACTGCTCCTCTCCCTGCTCCCCTTCTCCTTCACCAGGCACATCTGGTCCTGCAAAAGCAAAAGAAACACTCTGCACTGAGGAACTGCTCCTCTCCCTGCTCCTCTTCCCCTTCCAGGCAACACCTGCCCAGGATTTTCCACAACAGATGTTCATTACGGCTCCATACATTTACCTCAAACACTCCTTTTCTCCCAGCTCACCTGGGCCGCCTTCCTCACCAATCCCACGGAGCTCAGGCATGCAGGATAAAGCTTCCCCTCCCTCCCACAGCACATTCCAGTGCCACTGAGCCGTGAAAGCGCCGTGCTGCTCCATTAACTCCTGCTCCATTAGCTCCGGCACTCAATAGCTGGAGCAAGAGGCTTTTATTAACTTCTTGTTGACAAAGACACTTTCATTACTGCTGAAAGCAGGAGAAAATCCATTTGGGATGGCTCCTTGGGCCTCAAAGCGCTCCTGCCTGCCTTCCCAAATGCTCCAGTCAGTCTGGAAACAACCCTTATCCCAGGAATGAAGCTGGGCAAGAAACCCCTCACTTCACAGACACTGCTACGAACACACACCACGACTGTTCTCACACATTATCCCAAATCCCAGCAGGGAGGAGCCACAGCCACAATTTAATGGGAGACAGAACCACGCCAAGCACTCACCCGTGATTCCTTGGGCTTCTTTGCTGCCCCAAACCCAGGTTCTGCTCACCTTGTAGGACCACATCCGGAGCTTGTGGTCCTGGCACAGGGCGAAGAGGAAGGCGTCGTGATCCAGGCAGTGCACGGAGAGGCTGACGGGCACGTCCGAGGGGCCACCATCACCTCTGGAAAACCAGATGGAAAACCATCAACACCTTCACAGGAAACTCTCCATCCCTGCAAGTGTCCAAACCCATCCCAGACGCTTGTCTAGTGGAACTTGTCCCTGCCCTAGGCAGCAGGTGGGACTGGATGAGCTTTAAGGCCCCTTACAACTCAAACCATTCCAGGATTTTGTGATTCTAAAATCACAGATCCCATGCAGTGAGGTTCCACCATCATGCTTAAATCCAAATAAAATACTGGGTGAGATCAGGAGAGAGGAATGTTACAGCATCCACAGAGCTGAGGATCCCACACCAGTGTCACCCAGTTCTTCACTTGCTTTGGTGGAACTGAAGCACATTCTCACTTCCCCATCCCCAGCCTGCTACTTGCAGAACACAGGTGAAGGATCCAGAGGGAAAAAAGGATCCAAGCAGCCCCCAGCAAGGATCCCAATGGTCAAAGTCACTCAGGGCATCAAGGGACTCACTCCCACGTCCAAGAAAAAGGCCCCAGGACTCAGCTGTGCCCTCTAAGCCTCCCCAACAATCCCAACCCACCACGGAGCATCTGTGTGATTCCCCACATAACCTCTGCTCGTCGGGAATGCGCCTGGCTCCTCAGCACCAGGGCACAGTAATCCCTAATCCATGCTGGCTGCCAGCCACATCCTGGGCAAATCCTTGGAGGCCAATTACTGGAGAACATATCCACAGACACACGGAATCAGCAGGACCGTGCTAATCCAGTATTCCACTCCCAACTTCCGTACTCTGATAGCTCCTGTGACCCCGTTAACTTTTTTTAGGGTGGAGTATTTATAGGTGCCTGTGTGACTGGAACTAAAAATTCCAGGTGAGGGGATCCAGAAGCCAAAATTAGCTCCATTTATCTGTCTCCAGGCATTCACCTGATGGCAGTGGGCATCCAGCCCGTGAGGAAACGCTGCACCACCGAGCTCTGCTTCAACTCCACGACAGAAACGCTTCCTTCAAAAACAACAGGGAGATCAGAAATTAAAATTAGATGAAATTCCCAGATGGGGGAAGAGGTTGTAGCGCCCAATCCTTACCTGGAGCATCAGGAGGAGGCAGCTTAAGGACAAAGATGCCTCCTGAGGCAGAGGGAAGGGCGAAGAGAGCCTCCCCCTCGCTGCTCAGCCAGGCTGCAGAGGCCACGGAGTTGGGAGCCAGCCCTGGCACGCTGGGAATGACGTAGTAATTGGAGGGATCCCTGATGTGGATTTTGCTGATATCTGTAAACACGGACTGCACCTGGCTCTCCGTTATCAGATCCTGGGGGGAGACAGGAGAAAACAGCCTCAACTTGTGCCAGGAGAGGTTTGGGCTGGACAGCAGGGAAAATTCCTTAATGAAAGGAGTTATCAGGCATTGGAACAGGCTCCAGTGGTGGAGTTCCCATCCCGTGTGGATGTGGTGCTTGAGGACATGGGTGGCCTTGGCAATGCTTGAGAATTGCCTGGACTCCAAGATCCTAGAGGATTCCATAAAAAATCAAATCCTGAGCACACATATCTAAGGCACAAGAAAAAAATTTAAAAAAAAAAATCAGACACTGATGGAACAGCAAGTGTCTCCTTGATAAAAAGGATTTGCCAGCAAAAAAATCTCTGGGATAGCTCAGGGAAAGCAGCTGGTGACAAACGCCAGGAAGAGCAGCTCTGCCTCAGCACAGGGAAAGCTCTTCCCTTGAGAAAGCTCTCTGGAGCTCTAAAAACATAAGAGAAGCTCTCCAAGAGGGGAGAGGATCCTGGTAAGAAGCAGGCACAAGAGGAAAAGTCAGAGCAAATGGGGAGGATCATGGAATCCTGCAATGTCTCAGTCAGAAGTGACCTTAAAAGCCATCCAGTTCCGACCCACATCCACGGAAAGACAGTAAACGTGATATAAAGGCAGCCTAGGATACAAATGGCACATGAAATATAGACTTCAATCCAGAAAAAAATAGCCCCTTCTTAGCAAAGGGGGAAAAAAGACAATCCAACCAGGAAGGGCTCTGGAAAAGCCGAGGCTCATTCCCACCAGCTGCTCAACTCCAGTGTCACCATCCATATTGCGGACACGACACAAGCTTGCACACCCAGGCAGTTCCTAACCAAAACACGGCTGAATTCCCCAAACCTCCACTCTTCTTCTCGTTCCCGGTGTGCTTTGGGTCACCCGCCCCCTCCCCAGCCCTGTGACACTCCAGTGTCACCACCCATGTTGCAGACACATGACACAAGCTTGCACACCCAGGCAGTTCCTAACCAAAACACGGCTGAATTCCCCAAACCTCCACTCTTCTTCTCGTTCCCGGTGTGTTTCGGGTCACCCGCCCCCTCCCCAGCCCTGTGACACTCCAGTGTCACCACCCATGTTGCAGACACATGACACAAGCTTGCACACCCAGGCAGTTCCTAACCAAAACACGGCTGAATTCCCCAAACCTCCACTCTTCTTCTCGTTCCCGGTGTGTTTCGGGTCACCCGCCCCCTCCCCAGCCCTGTGACACTCCAGTGTCACCACCCATGTTGCAGACACATGACACAAGCTTGCACACCCAGGCAGTTCCTAACCAAAACACGGCTGAATTCCCCAAACCTCCACTCTTCTTCTCGTTCCCGGTGTGTTTCGGGTCACCCGCCCCCTCCCCAGCCCTGTGACACTCCAGTGTCACCACCCATGTTGCAGACACATGACACAAGCTTGCACACCCAGGCAGTTCCTAACCAAAACACGGCTGAATTCCCCAAACCTCCACTCTTCTTCTCGTTCCCGGTGTGTTTCGGGTCACCCGCCCCCTCCNAGGATGGGGAGAGGGATCTGGGGAGAGGAATCTGGGATGGACATGTGGGAAGGGGGCTATGGGGAGGGGAGAATGGGGAGAAGGTGTGGGGAAGGGGCTACAGGGAGAGGGAAAGAGGAGGGGCTACAGGGAGAGTGGATATGGGGAGAAGATAGAGGGGATTTGGGGAAAGGGTTTGAGGAGGGTCTGTGAAATTTAGGGCAGGACATTGGGGGACAGAAGAGGAGGTCTGGTTTAGTGGGGGTGTGTGCCCTCAGCAGCACCCACCCTGCCATCTCCCGACACCCCCCTGTGCCCATACCTCATCCCGCTGAAGCAGCCGGGAAGCAGCCACCTTCCTGGCCGTGTCCACCACGCTGCACCCAGCCACTGGCAGAGCACATGTTCCCACAGTGGTGAGGGCAGTGGGGACCCCACCGTCCCATGGATGCCACACGTTGCCCACAATACCACACAGTGCCAGCGCCAGTGCTGGGCCTGGCCGGGCTCCCGCTCTGCTCGGAACAATCCGGCCTTTGAGCGGGACCCGGTGCCGGCGGCACGAGGCGCCCGCCCGCAGAATGGGCCCATTCTGGTGGCAGGTGCTGCGAGGGGCCAGGGGCTGCAGCTGGCCCCCAGCTTTGTGGGGGCGTTGAAGCCCCCCCGTGCCTGGTGTGCGGAGCTGGGACACTGCTGGATTTGGGGGCTCAAGTGTCACGGCAGTGCCAGGGCCGTGCACCAGTCATGGAAGGGGCTGAGGTGGGATGGAGGGGCACTGGGACCACGCCCCACCCGTGGGCCCCCATCCCGCCTGGGCACCGAGGGGTGCCCTGCATCCACCCCGTGGCTGTGGCAGTGGGTGTCTGTGTCCCTGTCTATGTCCTCTCGGGCAGGAATAGGGGGTGTCCATGGCTGGGGCTGGGACCCCTTCGGGGTGCCCGCGTCCCCCTGGGTGTCCCGGTGGCTGCGGGCTACCGTCCACCATGCTCGGTGCACACCGGTACAGGATTAGGACTGTCCCGGTACCGGATTAGGACTGTCCTGGGACCATCTCGGGACTGCCTGGACAGTACCGGGACCACGCCAGAAGCACGCCTAGTTCTGTACCGGGACCGTGCCGGAACCGTGCCGGGACAGTACCTGAACCATCTCTAGACCATACCTGGACTGAGCCGGGACCGTGTCAGGACTGTACCAAGACTGGACCGGAACCATGCCTGGACCGGACGCGGGCCGGGACAGTACCGCACCGTGCCCCGCGGTCTCTCCCTACGGTACCGTCCCGCTCCCATTCCCGGGAGTCCCCGTTCCCGGGGCC
>VXBR01012326.1:0-29409 GCA_013400215.1 Cisticola juncidis | reverse complement strand
AGAAAAGAAAAGAAAAGAAAAGAAAAGAAAAGAAAAGAAAAGAAAAGAAAAGAAAAGAAAAAGAAAAGAAAAGAAAACCTGTGATTGCTTATTGAATAAAGAGAAGGAGGCAGAAATCCTGAGTAGGGTTGAAAGCCAGGAATTTTTGAGTTCTTATTAGCCACTAACAAAATTTATTAATGGTATTCTATTGTTTAGTGCTTAAAATTTTTGGATGAGACCCAAGAGATTGTATATATTTTCTCCTTAGTATGGAGCCCAGCAGCAATTTTTTTTTTTTTTAATAACAGGACTAGGATAGACCTGAAAAAGCAAATGTGAAGAGGACTTGAGAGGAGGTGAATCTTGAAGGACACAATCCATTGCCACATTATCTTTCAGGAGTAGCTTTGCCCAAAAGGTATAGCTCAAATTTCAGTTTCAGATGCAAGAACCAGCAGCTCTCTGGAAAACCTCCATCCTGTGTTTGCACTATTGTGCAGGTTCTTTGTTGAAGGCAAACCAGCTTTTTTTCAGCATTATTCTTAAGATGTATTAAATGGCATTAATTAGTCCCTGTAATTCAATATAGATTACAGTATCTGTCTTCTGCATATGGATATATGTGCTCTGTGAGGTCTTCATTTCTAAATAATTTGTATTGAATTTCTTTTACATTTTATGTAGTTTAAATGTGGTTTTAAAAGTAAGAATAATTTATTAGAGATCACAGGAAGGGTTAATTTCATAGCCAGGATTTGGCATGAAGTATAGGTCAATGTTTAAATCATAATATAGCAATGTTATTTAGATTTACCATTTTTCTTCCTAATTTTTTTAACTTACAAATTTAAAATTATTTTATGTCATATCATATGTATTAAAATGAAAGGAGTGGATTAGTTGCTCGTTAGTAAGTTTATATTTCTAGTTGAAGTAAATATATTGCTCTCAATACTCCATAAAAATCCCTCATGGCCAGGTTGGTATGTATTTTCTGGGTTGTAACTTTTTTTTCTTCTTTTCTTTATTTTTGTTCCTTTTTTTCTCTCACTATTTCTGCTCCTCCATTTTCAGAAAACCTGACAATAATGAAATTAAATGTAAACCAATGCAATGGTCCAGTCTGAGACCAAAAATAGCTTGAAACAAAATTCTATAAGCTTTTAACCACTCCATTCATCTCAGCTGGGTATGTGAAATTAGGCATGCATCCATGGTGGAATATAGCAAATTTTCTGTTACAACATTTGTGATTTTCTTTAGCCCAACACACCACATTAATTAGTTTCAGTAGTTCTACAGGGAACAATATGATCCTGTTCTCACTTTGTGTAGCTGCAGAAATCAACCCAGATTCCCTGTTTGGGAGAGAGCAAAAATATATATTTGAAATTCAGATGATGGAAGGGACTGTACATCATTCTCAAATGAAACTTTTAATAACTAGGAATAACTGTGGTCTCTTCCATCATCCAATGAAAGGAGAAAGTGTTCAGTCATGTGGAGTATAAGAATCCTGCCATAGAAAAGAAATATCAATTAATTTAGGACTTTTTATTTTTTAGTTAGAAGCAAATATTCAGATCATTAAGGTTTCTCCTCTCTAGCATCACTACAGATGGAAAAAAAGGAATCAATGTAACTAGAAAGCATTTACTATCTATATAGCATGATTACAGGAATAACCTCCATTTTTCTACCCTCTTAAATTTTTTGATCATTGTAGACTACGCTTTCCATTCTTGACTTTATCCTGAGGCAATAATAAAACAAAATAAACCACCCTACTTTGGATATCAAATTTTTGTAGCCCACCTCCCTATTACCTGTTGGTTTTCACACAAAATATATGTATGAATCTCAATTCAGACAAAAAAAACCACAGAACAAGCTCAGAAATTAGAGGTATAAGAAGTATAAAACATTTGATTTGATTTGGGGTTTTTTGTTGGATTTTTTTTTAGTTTGCTACAAAACCAGTTAAGTGACAGTTCTAAGCTGTCCTAGAAAATGAATGTTTCAGTACTTAGGTTCACATATGTAGTTATCTTTTTGGAGGTAGATATAGAGATATAGGTGGTTTAGGTAGAATAGTACAGAGGTAGATATATGGTAGCTATAGAAGAATAAATCTTTCCCTCAGATATGTGAAGCAACCTGTAGGTGCTGCTTCCTGTACAGAAAATGTAGGCAATTAAGTTCCTAATTTCAAGACTTTGTTTTTGATAACTAAAATTAATGGAATGAAACAAACCTTCACATTTATATGTGAAAGGAAGCCAGCCCCACAGACTCCACATCTTCAATACCTAGTATTTTAACTGTTATATTAGGATCTGCTGCTCGTAATCAAATAAAAGTAATTTATTTCCTCAGTGACACAGTCAACTTGAAAATCCATATTATGGTTATACTAATTTCTGATTAATTTTCCAGTAGGTTTTTGGAAATTTGTTACTTTTTAAGACACCCAAATTAAATCACAGTTTTATTTTTCACAAATGAATCCCTACATAGGAGATGTCAGACTGTTTAGCAGTACTCTGACACAATGTGCAGAGGGGAAAACCCAACAAAAAGCCCTTTGAATGATTGCAATAGCTATTTCTCTTTCCCAGAACCAGCTTGCATAATCATTATATTTATTGGATGGTATAAGGAATATCTTTGTGAAAAAAAAAACACTAAGCTTTGGACAAGGATCTAGCCTATTACACTCACAGTCATTCTAACATTGTTTAGTTTTCATGTGACTATATAATACGCCAGTAGAACAGCACAAAGTACCTTATAGGTTCTTGAAACAATAAAAGTGCTTTGGGTTGTTTGGTTGTTTTGGTTTTGTGTGTTTGTGTTTGGTTTTTAAGAGTTTCACCCATGGAACTCTTCTCTAGATTAGATATTGGTATGGGTATTCACCACCAGACCTCCTTGTGACCCAGAGTGCTCACTGCCTTCTTGCTGTTAGAAATACTGTGTTGGAGCTCAGAGAAAAGGCTGTTACCTTGTTGCATCAGGCTTATTCTTCTGCCCACCAGAGTGGTGGGCTGTTATCAGAGATATTCTTTTCAGGAATAGAACACAAAACTTACTCAGCCCTTCTTAATACCCCCAGTTTGGCAATAAATTTCTAAAATATTTATCAGGGAATAGTTTCACACAGTAAAGGTTTAAAATCACTGTTTTAATTGTGGTAATTAAAAATCACTGTCTTAATTCTGTAATACTGTAGAAATGAGTTATTTGGGTTATTTCCTGCAGTCTAATTAATGACTAAGAAGTTCAAAGTGGAGTGCTTTGTTAACTGAATGAACAGTGCAGTGTATGTAGAAAAAATGGTGCTGTGTCTATAACAACTAATCCTTACGGAAAGTATTAAATGGCAAAGTGCCAACAAAATACAACATGGATAGATTGACAGAAAAATATTGAAAGATTCTGCAGACCTGCAATGTGAACTAGAATACATTTAGCATGAGAAGCACAATTTGGCAAATTAAAGACAAAATCATTTCGTTCCTGTAGTTTGACATGATTCTCAAGCAGGGATGAGAGTTATATAAGAACATATTTTACCTCATGGTGCTGTTTACTCTATATATTATTTAGCACTTAATTTTAGTTATTATTGATTTCATGCTTTTCTTCCCAGTAGCTTTCTTCCAATCATTTCTTGCTGCTTCATATTTTATTTAATTGCTGAGTCATGGTAGCTCTGTGATAGTGCTGTGCATGTGATGTCACACCAATGGCAACTTGAACGTAGAGTGGAAGTAACAAATCAGATGTAATAAACAGTAATAGAAAGCAATGGTAATTAATGTGGGCATATTCTTTCCCTTTAAAAACAGCAACAGGAAAAAAGCAAACAAATATTCATTTAGAAGATATTAAGACCAAGGGATGGAGATAGTAATTGTATTTAAAACAGTATAATTATCGCATCTGAGTACTGAACTAAATATGATGCTTTTAGCAATTTGGGTTTCAGAATTTTTTTCAACTTGAATAACTCTTCTGAATGTGTTGCAATTGGTACAGTTCCAGGTATTATATTTTTTGCTCTCTCTTTATCCCATTATATTCCATTGTTATTCAGTGTGACCTAAAATTGCCTCTCTGTTCTTCTCTTCTTTCTTGGTTTGCAACCTTGTCAAATTGCCTTACACAGAACAGGCTTCTTTGTCGCACTATTTCTACAATTTTTTCATTAGTTCAGTCTAAGAGAAAGATTTATTTTGGTTCTTTCTCCGAATCATCTGGTATCTGTTTCTGGTTGTCATCTATGCTTTTGAGTTCTTTTAACTTCAAAGGATTTTGATGTGCAACACAACATTCCCATCCTTAAATGAAGCCATGAGGTTTCGTACTAACTCAGGTGTTGGTCCATGGTTCCTAAAAAAGGCACATGGCACATTTTTGTCTTCTCAGCTAGGCTATTATTACCTAGTATTGGCTTGGGCAACCATGACTCACTGTCTACTCCCACTGGAAGATGACTTTTAATCAATACTGAATAAGTAAAATATTTTGTGACAGACTATGATATAACACAAATTTAGACCTGATCATTTTATGCTGCTGATTTTACTTCTTCTCTCATATTTAAGATGCTTTTATTAAAAATATCAAAAAGAATTTGTAAAGCACTTTTTTTTTACCATATGTAACAAGGTAGTACTGTATGGATACTATCTGGAAAAAAAAATAAAAATAGTAATGACTGAAAATTTTTAGTTTGAAGATGCAGCCTGGAAATATGGAATGACAGAGTAATATCAGAGAAAGTTTAGTATCTGCTCTGTAGCTGGTAAAAGCAGGTCTAAGAAAAGTACCAGTTGCCTGATAAAAACATCTTCAAGTACAGATGAGATGACAATGTTACAAGGAATAGAAAATTACCAAATTTTTGTCCTCATCTAAATTTTCACAGTGCTGCCAGGGGGTAGAAAAAACTGCCATTTTCTTGGTAATTTTTCTCCCTTGCATTCCTCTTGGAACATAGTAATCTAAAAAAATAATTACTTTGGGAGCAGACAATGGTGAGAGGGATCATTTTATTGTGAAAGTCAGAGAGAGGAAAAAAAAAAAGCTGAACAAGTTCTTTGAAGTCCTGTAAGGAGATACTCTCCAGGGTGAGGGATAAGAAATTTTATAGTTTCTTGGACAATTCTGAAAGAATGCTTTTGGACAGAAGGCTGCTATGAATATTTACACAGAAAAAATTAAAAATTTTGAGATCAAATCAGAAGGGGTTTATGAATGTCCAAAAAGCTCAGGTTATACTGTAGAGCATATTCATGCATCTGTGCTTGATCCTAGCACATTCAGACTTCATTAAAGTATTAAATTACAGTATTTGCAACAGAGGTATAATCAATATATGTACTCTAGAAAAACAAAACATGTATAACTTTTAATTATATTTACAGGAAACTTGATATTTCTGTATTATACACTTTTTATTTTCATATTTATAGACCAAACCAGAAAACTCCACTCTTTCAATGAATTACTCTTCCATCCTGTCTTTCTCAGAAAACAGTATACACCTCCAGTATAGCATATATATTAACATTTGATTTCTTTCACCTTTCAGATTTCAAAAGTGTCTTACAATTTTCAGAATCTTACGGATTCTGCTCAGTATTTTCTCCTGCACTACCTCTTTTTTCAGTGCTTCTGCGTTTCATAATTCAAAAATTCTCAATTCAATTCTCTCTTTGTTCAGGCAGGAAAGTCTAGAAGAGCAGATATGTTTCTAGCACTTTGTGCCTTAAATGTATCAGGTGACCTGAGGAACTTCCTTATGCTTTTTTTACAATTATGCATTGTTATTATCCATAGATACACAGGTTAATGACTGCAAATACTTCACTTCATCTGACCTTTCATCAAAACTTGGTTTCTGTTTGATTTGGAAATGCTACTTGTGATGTATTGGTCAATGGTAAAATTGGCCCAAAATTTTATAACCAATATGCTCAAAATAGATATATTCAGAATTCAGACATGCATTGTAAAAGGTCTAAGTAGGAAACACTGCACAGGATAAGGAAACACGGGTTAAGACAGTAGTACTCTTTGAATGCCTTGATGACCTAGCTTTGCTGTCTAAGAGGCTTGGATGTCTAAGTCAAAGCCAGTAAGCCTTTGCTGGCTGAACAAACAATGGATAGTCATGTCACGGTGAAGTATATGGCAAAGACAGATAAGGAGAACTGCCCTCTTAAGGAGCTTGTATTTCTGGAAGTATCTGTGTTTTTCTCTATTTCTACTAACAATGAAAAGAGCCCATACTCATTAATTTATTATTAGTTTTATTAATAGTCCATCTATCTTTATTAGTATGACACCATATATTGACAACTATTCCAGTCATTTTGAATTTTGGAGGATTGTAAATATATATATCTTTGTACTGTTTTCTTTTATGAAATTTACTTTTACTAAAGAAGAATGTCTTGTCTGAAGCAAAATATTTTTTTAAAAATAACTACCAGTGGAAAGAATATCTTGTTATGAAAAGTGGTTTTGTATATATGCACAGCAGCACTTTTCTGCAGGAAGTTTGCATTAATTAATCATCTTGCTCTAATATACACAAAAAACCACCCTCAACTTCCTTTTTTGGAGCCAATGGAGTTAATGGTGTAAAGTTCCTCATATTCAGTGGCTACATGCACTGTCATTTAATACTCTCTTGGAATTCTTGGAAATAATTTTCCTGACACAAGTACTGCAGAATGACTGTGTTTTTACAGCAGAGTCAATCTACAGTTTTATTCTGCAGTAATTTTATAGCTTGTTTCTATCCTCTTTAAGGGGTTTGTGGCCAAAGCAGCAGCATCTGAAAATAAGGTCAGTCTCAAAGGTCAGTTGTTGCACACCTTCTTACCAAGTGGGGAAAGAGGAGGCCAAATAACCAGATTATTTTTATCTACCATCACCGGGGAGTTTTTAAACTAGCAGAATTTTCAATCTGCTTTTTCTATTGTACTTCTGGCTGCCATTTGTCTTGATGTTTTGTGATATTAAACATCCGAAAATCTGAAAATGATCATCTGAAAATCTGATTCATCTGAAAATTATCTTCACTCTTTTTTGCAAGATAGTGATATACATTGCATAAAAAAATGAAGCAATTGTTTTATTTACCATCTATGTGACTCCAAATCATGCTAATGGAATACTTCCAGAACAATGACAATAGAGTACTATCGTAATCTATGATGATAAATAAAATTCAGGCTGGGGTTTAAATTTTTGATGCAGCCAGATGTTATTGTGCAAATTAAAGAGATTTGTTCATAGGATTATTTTAGTTAACGCTATTTGTTTGGAGGTTTTGTCCATCTAATCATTGTGATTGCCCCCTCCAAAGGGCAAAGAAATATTTTTTTTTAATAAGTTTGGTTTATTTTTTAATAGTATTATAGAAATATGACAACTATACTTGTCTTAGTGAGACATTTCAAGGAATAAACATTTAAAAATCTGTATGAAACAAAATCTAAAATTTAGAAAAGAAGTGGAAGAAATAAAGAAAAAAAATCACTATGAAGATGTCTGTGGTTGAAACTTGATCTTTGGTATCCATGTATAAACTTGGAAAATATGGAGATACACTGACTTTCCTGACTAACGGTTTTCAGGTCAGATTCTGAATTCTAATCTTAGTTGATGTGGAAAGTTAAATGCTTAGATGATGCTTACTGATTTCTTCTTGATGTGTTGATATCTACAGAAATTGGACATCTTTTGGCAAAATGAAAAAGTTATAACACAATGCATCAAAATCTTTACTTTATCCTGTATCAGAATCAAGAAATACAAGAGAGTGCACTGTTTTCAGTTGCTTTCCTTGCTTATAACTATAGTCATAAGAATATGAAAAGCATTTCTCATCTTTAAATTTAATTCAGCACTGACAAGGGTAAAATTCTTCAATAATTGCAATATTGGAAATAGCACTTTGAATTTCAGTTCTATAAATCAAATTTTCAGTAGTCTCACATCTCCCAGTTCCTATCTAAACACTTCTAGTTAGCTGAATTTCTGTTTCATTTTATTTATTCCTATTTCTTCTTTTTCCTGTAATAAATTGTGTGTTACCCTTCCTTTTTTACACCTGAGTGTAGCATAATATAATCATACAGTAAGAAAGTCTGATTAATTTATAACTCAGTGTAGATGGACACTCATATGACTCCTATGTGAACATAGGGGAGTGCTTGCTACAGTAAACACCAATAGTTTTTATAATAGGTGTTATTCAGTTTTGTTATTGTCACTACTACATCAATCTTACAATGTCAAATCAATGTAAAAATATTTGAGAAGACATCTACAGCCTGCAGGTAAGTGCATGAAGGCAATTGAAACAGCAAACAAATAAAACACCCCCTATTACAATTCCCAACAACTGAAATCAAATAATCATTTTTATCATGTTAACCTAAGGTTGGCATTAAGTTTGTCTTCTGAATGCATAGCATAGAAAAAATACATTATGCAGAGAAAGGAGTTATTACAGTTTTGTTTATTTTTCTGCGCCATGGGACAAATGTGTCAGAATAGAAATGCTGTTTCAGCTGAGTAGACTATTACACTTACATAGAGAAATTCAAAAATAATCACATGTCCCTAGGCTGATCCTAAATTAATACAAGGATAGGTACACAAACAATGCCAACACTGGAGTGATGAGGGCTCAGTGGGTGGACAGTGATATGCATACCTTTCTGTTTGCTGAGCCTGAAGGTTACCTATATATTTACTTATGTTCTTCTTAAAAACTGAACAAACAAGACATTTCACTACTGGGAATTCTGGCTGATGACCACTTTTTCATCTTCATGCACAAAACTACATATGATCAAAGTGTCCCTTTCGTTATCAGTTCAGGATAAAGTAATTTGGATGTGACCTAATTGTGGCCTTCCAGTATCTGAAAGAAGCTTACAAGAAAGATAGGGAGGGAATTTTCACCAGATCACCTAGTGAAAGGACAAGAGGAAATGGTTTCAAAGTGAGAGTAGGTTTCAGTTAAATATTAGGAAGAAATTTTTTACTATGAGGGTGGCGAGACACTGGAACAGGTTTCCCAGAGAAGCTGTGGATGCCCCATTCCTGGAAGTGTTTGGAGCTGGGCTGTGTGGACCTCTGAGCAATTCAGTCTGGGGAAAGATGTCCCTGCTCATGGTGTAAGGATTGGAGCTAGATAATTGTCTTGGTTTGGAAAGACAGGTATCTATCTGGGAAAACTGGAGTTTCCCTTGGAATGGAGAATGTAAAACCCCCTCCCTCAAAATTATTACAGTATTGCAATTAGGAGCTTTCAGGCAAAAATATAGGAATAAGAATAACAGTTGTTTACTAGGAATATTTAAAAATACAAATGCAGCAATACAAAAAAACAAGCGGCAAACTAACAAAAGTCTTAGAAAACCCTGATGGAGTCAGAAATACGACCTGACACCCTGTTGGGCAGGGTGTTGGAAGCAGTCCAGATAAGTCCTCCTGGAGTGACAGATGTGGTCCTATTGGAGTAGAGATGATCCTGTAGTGGCAGTGAGATGACTCTGGTTTTTCTCGGACAATCCAGTGGAAAAGAGGATGCCTGGGGTCCCTGTCTCCCCATTTTTATCTGGGTAGGGAATGGTTGGCTCCTCCCCACTGGGTGGAGCATCTCACAATGGGATGATGTAATGTGTCATGTCACTGGTGAGCCTTAATGGCCCATTAACAGAAGATATCCCCCAGAGGGTGGACAAAGCTGATGAAAGAGATAAGAAACACTGCCCCACCTGGTTTTAACATCTGGTCTATTATCAGAAGGCATCCACCCTCCTCCTTCCTGGAGTTACAAGAGATAAAGAAAAAAGAAACCATCTCTCAGCTGCTTTCTGCAGATGAAATAACACACACATTTATTTGATTACATAACCCAAGACAATAATCTTTAAGGTCCCTTTTCACCCCAGGCCATTCTACAATTCTGTGATATTCTAAATAGCAAAGTGTTATGATCCGATTGATAAGAGATACACTGCCTGAATTAAGGTGCAACTCTCAAAATCAATAGTATAGATTTATTTAGCTGTAAATGTGAGAAAGAAATACGAAAAGGGAGTAGGGGTGAGGAAGGAGAGATGAAGCAGAAGCTAGTCTGACCCACTGTGGATCCCATGGCATCTCCCTGGTCCTTCTTCACCCATGTCCTCAGTGGTAAAGGTCCCAGAGTAGTTCCTCTCAGGCAACACCTTTCTATAGTCCAAGATCTGGGTATCCACAGGGCATAGATGCCATTCCCATAAATTATGATGGCATGTGTATAAGCAAATGCTTCCTTTCTCACAGTCTGCCACAGAGGGAATTTTTGCCTGGATGCTCTAATAAGGTGTGCTAACCAGACCTCTGAGCTAACCAGCTCTGCTAGGCCTGGAATTAGTGTCTTCCCGCTGCAAGTTCGTCTCTTCTGTCCTTATCTCAAGTTCCTGCTGTGGTGGCTTATCTTATGGCAAGTTCCTTCAGAGGCTTTAACAGTGTTTAAGGCAATTGTGATCTTTAAGTCTCTTACACTTTGGAATAATATTGTTGATGTGGTAATGCTAAAAAAATCCCATCATATAGAGGATTTTTTCTTACGGTTTCAGGGATTATACACAAAAGATACATCTGATGGCTGATGATATATCATGTTAATAAGCTCTCTACCTTCATTTTTCTCTACATAAAAAAGGAATGCTCCATTGCAGGGTGCTGAGAGCAGTGTCTGAGTCATACCCAGGCACTGCCTGGGAAAAGCACTGACTCATTAAATTGGAGAATCACTTTTTGTTGGAGAGGACCCCCGAGGTTAGCTCACCCACTTCACAGCTCAGTGCAGGGCAAAATGAGTGTTCATCCCCTCATCCTGTTTATTGGTTTTATAATTCATAATACCATGGGGAACATTCTGGCAGGAGCTGAAACACACCTGGAAAACTTCAGATGATGATACCAATGATAAATCTTATCCATATCATACAGCAGAAGATTTCCATTTTCAGGTAAACCAACCAGCATTTTTCAAGAGCACTATATATCCACTACACGTGTTTATTTAATCCTCTAATAAGCACTCTATCTGGTAGAAAAACTGCAGTAGAGGGCTCTTATCCCTCAGCTGGAATAGTCAGAACTTAGAGAAACAGGAGCAGATATGATCTCCAGAACTTCATTAACTATTATTTCTGGCGTAGAATCATTATTTGATAATGATTTCAATTAAAATGTAAAATGAGAAATAAGTAATACTATCAATATATTTTGTAGACTCTAAGGCACTCCCATTATTTTGTAGCCAGTAGAGAGCTTAAAAATTCTATTGTTTGAATTATTGAGGAATGACATGTAGAGCTGAAATAGCTTAATAATATATCTATAACAAGTCTGCCAATTACATTTCAGATGTGCAGGAAGGATAAATAAACCAGCAATCTCACTCCATTTTGCAAAGATAAATGAAATGTCTGGTTTATTAAAGGTATGTCAAAATAGAGCTATTGTTCTGTGGTCTGAGCACAGTCAATGGGCTAACATTTCCTGAATTTTAATCAAGGTCAGACAATGGATCTGTGAAAATGCCATAATAATCTATGCAGAAAATAACAAACTAACACCTAATGATTGCTTGGGGTCCTTTTGACAATCACTTGGTATATGTCAGACACCAAATCCTAGTGTAAGTGGCATGATAACTGCATGGTACTTGGGGACTAAGATGCTTTGAAGATAGAAAAGAAGTCATTTTACTTGTAGCTAAACTGTGAAATTACAAAAGAGTTTTTCTGTTCTCATTTTGTTTTGTCACAGAAGGGCTTGTTTAACACATTTGCCTGTTTCTATATAATGTACTCAACACTAATCATTGAAAATCTCCTCCTCTGACAAAGGCTTTTCATTTATCTTCACACTCTTCCTTCTGCAGAGCACAGACACTAGTTCAGCTCTGATTATTCTGTAAATTTGCTACTGATAACAGTCACAAAAGGGAATAGAAACTACCTCACACACTGAATAAGAAAGTCCTCCATTTTCACACTTAAAACCTTCGGACACCCAACATCAGAAAAAGTATTCACTTTTTAGTCAAATTCAAGCTTTATTATTATGGTATATGTCTTTTGTTGATTAAATATGCATCTTTTCATCAATATTTATTTAGAAATATTTGAACTTATAAACGTATTTTATTTTTTCCACAAAGGGGTTTATGCAGTAAAGTAAGAAAAAGAAATCCTTCCATTTTGACTTCTAGATTTTAGTTTAGAGCACAGAGCTCACCTCACTGATTCGGGTATATAGTCTAATATAAAATATTAGGAGGATAAATGACAGATAAAGTTGTTTCTGTCAAATGGATTAATATGGCATTAACATTTGACTTAATTTCTGCTTGCTTCTTATCTGGAAATAAAATCTGGGTAATACTTAAAAACATCAGCAAATATTTAACCACTTGTTATTTAATCTCAAGTCTGAGATATTCAGTTTCAAAATCATTTCTTGTAAAGTAAAAATTAATTATTCTCTGGATAGTCATAACCTATGTACCAAGTTTATCTTCCTCAAAAATTTTCACTATCAAAGCCAAATTATGCTAAATTCTCAAATACTGATAAGTGCTAGAATTCTTCTATTGTTCCTAATCTCAAAGATTCAATTAAAAAAAAGTCGTTTACTTCACGTTTACATATTCAGCATGCTTTTACTATGCTTACTTATGTGGTACTATTTTACTATTACTACCTTATGTGGTAGATGCTGTCTATCAGTGGATCAAAAGTGTAGTGATATGTTGAAACTAAAATGCATCATGAAAAAGCAGATAATTAATAGTATTAGAACCTTTAGAAGCACCACTAACATTTAAATATACTTGTGTATCCAAAAAACCTTACTGACTTAGCAGTTTTAATTCACTTAACAAATAAATTTGACTAAAGCTTTTGCTGGATTTGTCTGAGATAACTTTTTTCACACTGTCAAGTTATAGGGCTGTGTTTTGGATTTGGGTTGATAATACAAAGACGTTTTTGTTATCAAGCAGGGCTTGCACAGAGCCAAGGCCTTTCCTCTTTTTGTACTGCCATGCTGGTGAGGGGGCTGGGGCTGCATGGGAGGTTGTGAGGAGACACAGCCAGGACAGATGACCCAAAGGGATATTCCAGAGCATCACATTTAGTATATAAAGTGGAGGGAAGAAGGAGAAAGGGGGCACACTTGGAGTGATGACGCTTGTCTTCCAAAGTAACCAATGCATGTGATGGGGACCTGATCTGGAGAGCGCTGAACAACTGCCTGCCCCTGGGAAGCAGAGAATTCCTTCTTTTGTTTGGTTTGTGTGCTTATTAAACTGCCTTTATCTCAACCCACAAGTTATACAGCTTTTACCCATCCAGTTGTCTCCCTGATCCTGATGGGAGTGAGCAAGCAGCCGTGTGGGCCTTGGTTGCTGGCTGGGGTTAAACTACAGGAACTGCATAAACATTCCCAAAACTCTAGTCTGCTGGTTTTCTAGACATCTGTCCATTCTGCTGATCTACAAAATTACACATCCTGATATTGAATTTTATCTAGCTTTGTGACTATATTATTCACTGTTTTCTAGTGTCTAGCTTAATGTTTAAGATCTTTGCTTGACATGAACTAGCGATGACAAAATTATATTCCCTAAAGTTTAGCAGAATTTAGAACCTTTTTTCTAATACCTTGGCAAATACTCAAAGTGAAAACAGAAAAGCATTAACATTGCAATGCACCAGAATTCCTTCTGGATTTAAAAGGAATTTAAATGTCTTCTTGACTACTTCTGAACTGCTCAAACTTGTAAGCTCTGGATCAAACAGAAAAGAAAATTCTTGAGACAAGAAGAGCAAACTTCTATGTTTAAGCACCAGTTTCTGTAGGTGTCTGTAGGTAGAAGGGTTGACTCAGTTGTCCAGAATGAAGCCAAGCATCTCAAGGCTTGGCACTTATGGGTAACACAGTCTGAATGGCTGTCTTGAGCTTAAGCACTTGCTTTTCATCAGATATGACTTTATAAGCTACACTCTGAAACTTAAAGGATTTGATATTAATTTTCCCATTACCCTGGATCACATGTGTATGTATGTATGACTGACTGTATGTATGTATGACAGTATGAATGACTGTACTGCAATCAGTTTGGGAGGAAAAATATATATTTCACTATCTTCTGCTGATGTCTTTTCCAATTGTATAAACAATTTTAATATTAACTGAAAAAAGGATCAAAATATGGTTGTCCCTAGCCTCAAGAATTTACTTCAGAAAGATAGGACAACAAATTACATTTTGTTTTTCCATTTTTTTTCCTCAATAATAACTCCAACAGAGCTCTGTTCCATATGAGGTGACAATGCTGTTTGCTAGAGATGACTTTTTATTGCCATATTTTGAAATATCTCATGTCACATCTGAGACATCTTCTCAAAAAAATGATCAGCAGCTCTTGCCTCATGACCAAATTGCTACATCTATCACTAAACAAGATAGCCAGCCCTAATTTAATTTTTCTTATTAAATTGAGTTATGATGTTTATGGTCCAGAAAAAATCTCAATTTTTGTGTGAAAATGAATTAATAAGAATTTTGGAAATCACTGTTGCTAATAGTCTTTCCAGATAATAACCAAAATGGATTAACCAATGGAGTGTGAAAACATCATGTAGATAAAGTAACAACATACACAGGAGAGCTGACATTGTACATAGATCTATGAGCCTTAAACAAAGCAATCAAGCAAAAAATGTAACAGATGCCCAAATTTGTGATGTAACAAATGGATTAACTGATGTCAGCATTTTAAGCACATTGAATAGCTCTTCAGGGTACTGCCCAAAGAAATGTCAGTGTTAAAGTGCATTTATTACTTCACTGGGGAGATATGGATTCACTCAGTTACACTTCGATTTTTGAGCTCAATAGCTTTTATAGAGGCATAGCCATTATATAAATTATATGTTTAAAATTGTTTCACCTTGATGAGATTAAATAACTCTTTTCAAGATGTTCATTTTAGCTTTTTGACCTATCACAGAATTTCAAAACAGGAAATTACTTTAACATGAAAGAAGAGTAAAAAATTGATTTTAAGGAATACATCAGAACCTTGATATTTTGGTACTATTTGCTTGAACCTTATATTTATAGTGAGTAGAAGAAAACACAATTATTTTAGTATGGTTTTTTTTGTGCTGTAAACTGTTGTCACAATTTACTCCCACTTGTTCCACCAAGATAACATCACTTTTGCTTATCTGAAAGTTCTATCAAAATTTTTTTTTAAATTTGGGGGGAAAATAATATAATAGATTTATTTTCTGACACATGCACAACACTCTCTTTACTTTTAAAGAGCTAATCTAATTAAGAAACTTTCTAAAATTGTCTCCACTAGGGAATTTTTAAGAAAGGCAGTGAAAGATGAAGTTGATAAAATTTGGCAATTGCAGTTATTAAATGGTAATGGCTTAAAACAGGATATTCTGCTTTTCAGGAAATTACTTGAGTGAGGACTGATAGTAATAAATATGTAAGCCTGATTACTTTGAAATTAATGATTAAAGCCAAAGGAAATGACTGGATTGAACTGTTCATTGGAAAAACTTTTAATGTTGCAGTAGTAGGTTTGCACGGCCTGGTTTTGGTAGCAGGGGGCTATGGGGGTGGCCTCTGTGAGAAGCTTCCAGAAGCCTCTTCCAGGTCTGTCAGAGCCAATATCTGGCAGCTCCAAAGCTGGACATGCTGCTGACCAAGGCTGGGCCAGTTAGAAATGATGGCAATGCCTCTGTAATAACATCGTGAAGACGAAGAAAAGAAGTTACTGCGCTGTTGTAATTTTGGCCAGAGCAGATCGGATGAGAACATGAGAGGAGCAGCCCTGCAGACACCAAGGTCAGTGCAGAAGGAAGGGGAGGAGGTGCTCCAGGCACCAGAGATGAGATTCCCCTGCAGCTTGTGATGATGATACAATCAGATGGCTAGAAACTTTCTAACAGAGCTTTGAGTATTAGACAGCAGGCATTCTGTATTGCAGTGAGCTGGTCACTCAGGGGATCCTTCCTTCATTTGAGTGCCCTGAGCAATGAGTAAACAGTTTTTATCAAACCCACTGATTTTATATTCATTAGCTATCTCCACTTCCTTTGACTTTATTTGATTTAGTAGCATCCCTTATCAGAAGCCCTTATTTAGTTCTCTGGGCTCTGTCTTCATGTCCAGTGTCCTTTTTAGGTAGCTTTTCTTAAACTCTGGCTTTTGAGTAAGAGCAATATTGTTGCTTTGCATAATTTCAAAATTGTCAGTCTTGCAGATTTGAGCTGGCATCCTGCTTACGTTTTGCATGATTTTTGTTTGCCAAGTTACATCTTTTATCTATTTGACATGGCTGTGCCGTTCTGTTCTACCGACCCTGATAAGAATAAAATGTTGCTCTCTTCTGCTATCCTTTTGTTGTTCTGTTCTGTCCTTATCTTTGAGGCAGCTGTGCCCCTGCAAACCACAAAGTCCATGGGGATGCAGGGATCCCCCTGCAGCCTGTGGAGACTCGTGCCAGAGCAGGAGGATGCCAGGAGGAGTCTGTGATGCTGTGAGAGGCCTGTGGAGAGAGGATTCACACTGGAGCAGCCTGTCCTTGAAGGATTGCACCCTGTGTAAGAGGATCCCCAAACACTGCAGCAGTTTTGGGAGGACTGTTACCTGTGGGATGGACTCATACTGGAGAATTTCATGGAGAACTATCTCCTGTGGGAGGGACTCCATAATGGAGCAGGGAAGGACTCCTCTCCCTGAGCAGTGGCAGAAGCCATGGGTGATGAACTGACCATAATCCCCATTCCTGTCTCCTGGCACTGCTCTGGGAGGAGGTAGGACTGGGAAGGTGGGAGGGGTGGGCAGACACTGTTTTTAATTATCCTGCTCTTATTTTGTTAGGAATAAACTCAATATCTCTAATTTGATTCTGGTTTGCCCGTGATGGTATTTGATGAGTGATCCCTCCCAGTCCTCATCTCAGCTCATGAACCTCTTCTTAAATTTTCTCTTCCCTGTCCAGCTGGGGAGGTGAGTGACTGAGAGGCTTTGGTGGGTGCCTGGAATCCAGTCAGGGTCAACCCACTACATTTATCAAGGAAGAAAACTTCCTTCTGGTAAATCTGTAAATTGAAAACCATACATGGGGTCTCAGGAAGTGATAGCTGGAATACCCAGTCATTATTTCAATGCAAATCTATACATTAAATATACATTTTCTCTTATTCAATTTCTCCTCTGAAATGAATCAAATAATTTTTCAGTTTAGGCATTTTGAAATGCAGCTAGCTACATAAAATATCTACAATTCAAGTGGATCAATTTCACTTTTGACAAAGGAAGTCTGATCTTTCTGCATTGAGACTCTTTACACGAATGGAAATAAACAATCCCTTGCTCAAGAGGTACATGCTTCACTGCCAGAGCACCCCGTGCTACAAAGAGTTGTAATTCCTGAAGAAATATTAATTCTGTCAAAAGTACAGACCAGAAGAACAAAGATTAGGTGTGATAGCATAAACCCTTGGCAGTGCAAGCCAATGGAGAAATTATTTTAGGTGCCAACTAGTTTAGTCTTATAGAATAATTTTTTTTTTTAATCAAGTGTTTATGCCACTTCTGGACTTATCAACAGAGAAGAACTCTTGTGCTAAAGCAAAATCATTCTGTCTACTACCCATGATACAAACTGAAAGAGTTAAAAAGTATTTAAGGTTCACAGGCATGGGTCATATCTCATACCTGGAAAAACATGACTTAAAATTTTTACACTTCTAGGATCAATATATGAATGAAATTATATCAGTCAGCATGGCCAAAGATTCTCAAAAATATTCACAAGAAAAAAATAAGCCGGGTAACATATTCAATAACACCAAAAACTGTAATGAAAAACTAAGGAATCATAAAAGATTTGCACTAAATATTTTTGTGGACCATCATAAGGTCCTGAACAACTTGCTGAAAGGGTTTTACAGAGTTTCTTGTACTCTGAGTCAGACTCATGGGAAAAATACCAACCAGATATTCTCAGAGGGTCAAAACAAGACAAAACTTTATATACAGAAATATATAAATTATAGAAAATCAAGGAGTTTTGGCAAAAGGTTTTGTACAACATCCAACCATCACAGAACAATTCTCACAGCATTAATTTGGCCCATTCAACTTAGCAAACGTTAAACCTATTTGATGTTAAGCTACTTGAAATGTTCCCAGAACAGGGAATTAGAAGAAGGAGAAAGAGAGAAAGATAGAAAAGATATAGAAAAACACACATTGTTGTTGTGCGTAGTTGTTGACTAACCCAGCTAACTCCTGGGTTCCAAGCATGTTCAGACAGAAGCATCAAGGGCAGGGTAGGATGAGGACAGCTGCTCTCCTTGTGCTCAGCCTTGAAGCCCCTTGTGCCCTGGTCTCCCTCCCCAGGTGGGACGTTTGGGTCACTCGGGTGCTGGGTGAGCAGGAGAGCAGCTCTGCTCCGGGGTGCCAAGGGTTCCATGGCTGGCAGTGTGAGGGCTGGGATAAAGGCTCCAGAGGCGTGTGGGGCAGGGCACTGCCTGCCCAGGGCAAGGCTTGGCCTGCCCAGCTTCCTCCCACAGGCATCCCAAAATGTCTGGAGAGATCAATTCCCTCCGACAAACACAGTCACAAAATTAATGTTAGGTTTAGTGATGAGATTATGCTCAAGGCACGGGGTTGGATTTAAATCCTCACAGATACCTCTACTGTACCTTAATGAAAATGTTTCCTTGTGTCAAAATATAATAAACAGTATTTGTGGACTAACAACATAGCATCAATTTTTGGACAGTGATAGATATATCAATTTTCGTGTGTATCAAATATTTTATCTAATAACCACCTGACACACAGGAGATTATTTTTTAATAATGGTTCTGGTGGTGATGGAAATTTACACTAGATTAATTGATAATAAGCTTATTCAATTTACGTTATATACAAGTTTATAGTTGTCTAACAACAGACATTACTGATTTCGAAGATCTGCCTTTAAAAATATTTGGTAACGTTTAATATTTCTAGTCAATGAAATTAAATTGCTTGGGCTACATTTAAATTTTGTAAGGCAATTATGAAATGATTCAGTTAAAAATGTAAGGCCTGCCTGCCTTCTGAATGTTTCCCAGGAGAGGGAAGCCTTCTCAGCAAAGGTTTTGGGGCTTTTCCAGTAAACACTAATTGGGAAAAATAGTGAGAAAAAATTGAAAAGTAGAAAAAAAAAACGAAATTAGGATGAAAACCAAAAGATTCTTCATTTACACAGGTAAAGCCACAGCACGGTTGGGAGAAATTGAAATTGCTAATTTAAATTACATTAAATATTCTCCAAGATTTAAATAAAAAAATAACAGTATTATACCTATATAAACAGTCACTAAAAGTTTCCTTACTGTGTTTTTCCAGTAATAATATGGTAAGTGACCATGTTCTTTCAATGGTAGGTAAAGTTGATGTATAGCATTTTTTTCTTCTAATCTCAAATCTGGAACCAAGCACAACACCATAAAATCTATTAAAATACTATAATACTATAGTATGAAGTCAGGAAAAGAAACAGCTCTGACAAAAGATGAAGCAATTATTTTTTCACAAAAAATAAGTCAGTTACAACAATGGTCTTTGAGGGACTGAAATTTATGAAATGGCTTGATATTATCTGAGCTGAATTTCATTGCTTATCAGGGAAAGAGAATGTACAAAAATTATGTTTTCTAGGGGAATTCAAAAGTTGTCAAATTATTGGGGATATCAGAATGGTCTAAAAAAGAAATTGAGACAAATGCAAGAAAAGAAGATTTAAGCACGACCTCCAAATTATAAAAATCTGAATTAAATAATGAGATTTAATCTTTTTGCTTTTTTTTCTTTTAACTTTTCATTGGTCTTAATAGCACTTAAAAAAATCCCATAGAAACATTAGACTGGAAAATATCCTGAGAAAAACAAAAAGCAAGAGATCTTCAAGCTCAACTTCAATTAAAGAGTATGATTCCTGAATAAATATGAAGGATTTAGATAAGAGTGACTGGAGACTAAGTAAAAATTTCTGAAAGAGGACATGAATAATAAATGAGCGATTAATGTAGGGAAATAAGAATGAGATTTTCAAGATTCTATCAGTACTTAGCATAAATATTCAATATAAAAGTTTTTAATAATTTCTGCAGATAAACAAGAAAAGAAGAAAGGCTTTGTGTCTCTCTCATGTCCTCTTTCCAGCAGTGGCTGTCAGACAGTACTTAGACAAGAGTAAACTGCAAACATAATTCAGATTAATGTCCTATTTTCAGTTCAGTGACTTTTTGATCTACTCAAGATTTCTATATATTTAGTGACATGTTTCTTTCTCTGGACATGCAGCTTCGCATTTCCTCTGTGCCCTCTAATGAAAAATGCCATCCTTCAGAAGAACAATCTTATTTCCTTTGTTTTGATTTTTTTTTTTTTTTAATATAGCCTCTAATCTCTCACTGCAAGAAATTCTGAATCCTCGAGACCTATGCACACATGTCCATGACATTCGTATTGTTCTGTTACATTCTTCATCTCTTCTCCAGACATATATTTAGTTCTTTGCACTGGAACTGATCCACACTTATGCTCGTACTTCCTCCAGTTTTCAGTTCTACGTTACACTTTCAGACACTAAGGGGGCCATCTGTAGACAGCATTCAAGATACAGATTAACAGTCTTATAATAAAACTTTTATCATTCTTCTAATATTTTTGAACATGTATTTCTCACTGCTACTGAGAGCTACATTGGCATTGTATAGAGCAAAGCCAAATAGACTTACTGTATCCATGTTTGTGCCGATTCAGTGGAAGAGAAACATCCACTTCTGTGTTTGGGAAGGCTTGGGCAGAACCGTACACATTAAAACTTTAATGTGTTAACTTGCTTATCATGTCTGCTATAGTGTATATGATTGCTGAGTTGCAGAAGCAAAATGTGACTGCTGTTACTCCTTTAACTCTGAGGGTGTGGGGACCTGTGGCAGTTTACTGGCTATGTGCATGCCTGATGCTTGATCAGGAGAGGAACTGATAGAGCAATCCATCTCCCTGCTCTGTCTCTCTTCCTCTTCTCATGACAGCTCTGATCTTACCCTTTGTTTGTACTTGCTGCTACAGAGTACCAAACAAGTTTCTCTAATCAACATGATTATGGACAATACTGGAAGTTTTGCAAGACTGTGTTGCGTCTTTTTCAGCATCTCATATTCATTCATATGTCCACTGATCCTAGCCCTTGCAGCAGTCTTACCCCATAAAGGATTAGCAAAGACATTCTAAGATTCAGTCATGGCAAATGAAACCTGTACTAAGCACCAGTGTTGGTTTTGCATGGCCTGGTTTTCTGTAGCAGAATGGCCACAGAAGTGCCTTCTGTGAGAAGGCACTGGAAGTTTCCACCATGTCCGGCAGAGCCAGGTCCTGATGGCTCTGAAGGTGGACATGCTGCTGGCCAAAGCTGGGACAACTAGAGATGGTTGGTAGTGCCTCAGTTATAGCATATATAAGAACAAATCAAAACAAAGATGGAGGCACAGTTGTAATTTTCTAACCAGAGCAGAAGTGAGAACATGTGAGGGAAAACAACAATGGAGACACCAAGGTTGATGCAGAAGGAAGGGCAGGAGGTGGTCCAGGCCCTGGAGCTGAGGTTCCTCTTCAGGCTGTGGTGAGACCAAAGTGAGGCAGCTGTGCCTCTGCAGCCCATGGGAACCCTCCCTTAATTTTTCTATCCTCTGCCCAGCTGCAGGTAGGGGAGGGTGAGTGAATGGCTTTTGTGGGTGCCTGGCATTTGGCCAGTGTCAAACCACAACAGTGGCTTTATTACCAAACTAAGATAACAATGGTAAGAAAGTTTGTTGGTTAAATTCATTCAGACAGGTGTTCTATTTATTTTTGATAATCAGCCAGAAGGGGGTTTCTTAGTGTGCCAGTTTGGCCCTGTCTGGATGACAGGTGCCCACCAAAGACACCCTGTCACTTCCCTCCTCAACTGGTCAGGGGGAGAAACTACAATGAAAATTCACAGGTCAAGATAAGGACAGGGAGAGATAATTTACATTAATCATTACCAATCAAATCAGAGTAGGGTAGTGAGAAATAAAACCAAATATTAAAAACACCTTCCACCTACCCCTCTCTTCTTCCTCAACTCATCACTGAATTCTCTCCCTCCTTCCCCCTCCCAGAAGCAGGGGGAATTGGCGGATGAGGGTCGAGGTCACTTCATCACACCTCTACAGCTACTTCTTCCTCAGGATGAAGACTGTTCACATTCTTCTCCTGCTCCAATGTGGGGTCCCTCCCACAGGAGACAGTCCTTCATAGACTTCTCCAATGTGAGTCCTTTCCACGGGCTGCAGTTCTTCCCAAAGGGCTCCAGTGTGCATCTCTTCTGTGGGGTGCAGTCCTTCAGCAACAGATTCCTCCAGTTTGAGTCCCCTGTGTGGTCACAAGTTCTGCCAGCAAATCCACTCTTGTGTGTACTCCTCTCTCCAGAGGCCCACAGGTCCTACCCGGAGCCTGCTCCAGCATGGGGTTTTTGATGTGGTCATGCCCTTCTCTGGGCAACTACCTACTCCAGTGTGGGGTCACAGGCTGGAGGTGAATATCTTTGTGTAAAGGCTGTTCTGAATTTATTGCTATGTCAACCAAATCAGGAATTCTATCTTGTTTTAAGTGTACTCATTCTCACAGGTCACCTCACTAAATACTGTATCCAATCTCATAACTCTAAGATATAGAGGTCTTATAAATCCCAAGACTTCGAGTCAAAAGTTCATTTTTATCCAAGAATTTGACATACATGAAAATTATCAAAGGAAATAAGGAGGAAAAAACATATAGATAACCACAAGGAACATTGGTGTCAAGTTGATTGGGTTTTGCTTTTGACTCATTACAATTCAAGTAGTAGTAAAATAAGATTAAAAGTAATAAGGGTGATTTATTACGGTTTTGTTCCGGGAAAAGCATTAAGGCCATAATTATGTGTAAGTATGTATCATAATGGTAGCAAGAGCATGTGGACTGCAGCCATCAAGACAGTTGTAGTAAAGCCATCTCTCTAGCTGAGTTATTCCCTGGGATTTTATGAAGACTGAGTCAATGAGAAAACATTGAATCTTTTCTGAGTCAGCTAATGGAGATTCATGGTATAACTGACTGTTCACTACTTTAGTAAACACTTGGTTTACACTCATATTTTAAGACTCTGTGTGTGAGGGAACAGCACACTTTTAATCCTGAGATATCCATTAAATCTGTCATAACTAGCAAATTTAAAGAAATTAAATTGAAGTCTGGGATGAGCTTTGTAAATAAGGATATTTCTATAACCTAGATCTTAAATAATTCACAGAATAGTGTCTCTGGGAAAGATGTTAAAACTTACAATGCATATTATTTGTGTGAATTACTCAACTTAATTGGAAGGACTTCTAAGGACCATTTGACTTTTTCAGGGCAAGGGGGTACTTTGCATATTGGCATTGCAAAAGTTTGGAGAATAGTGCTTTAAAAGATTAATTGTGTAGTGTGCACCAACAAAAATCCTGAGCAAGGCACAAGCATGAAAGAGGAAGACAACAATATTTGAATAGTTTTCACACAAAGTTGCTGTTGCTAGGGAAACCTCTTCCTTCATCTGTACCTCTTTTAAATGTGTCTATCTCCAGGTCAATCAAATAGTGGAGATCATAATCTGGTGTCTTGTGAAATGGTAAAAATAAGTCATATATGACTACTACAGAGTAATTAGTGTGCTTTTTAATAATCTGCAGAAATTGTAGGAGAATCATACCTGCAACATCATTTTGAAATTCACAAAGAAACATACACCAATCATATTTTCATTTTGTTTGTATTTTTACCTTTTTCTTTGCTGTGTGCCTAACTTCTACTGCAACTGTTTCAACCTATACTTTACATTTTTAAATAACAAATGCATAAGATGTCCTACTTTTTCTAATCTCTTGCTGAATTCTTCAGCTTGCTACATATTATTTTTCAAAGAAGAATGAATAAATCTGGAATAAATCTATCTCAGCATATATACAAGGTGTGACCTGGAGAGCAAATAGATCTACCACAGTTGTGCTACAGGCACACTGACAGCATCCAGCTTCAACAAGCATTTCTGTCATCACTCTGCCTCACATAATCTCCTGGTTCACTGGAGTAGAGAAGTTCACAGAACTAGGCAATATTGTGGGTTGAGAAATGGTAGTTTTCCAGGATCTGTCATCTCCTACATAAGACTGAAGTCTATGTTTATTCATATTCTTCAAACAAAACCATAATAAGCTACTCCTGCCCCTAATTTTAAACATTAAGTTCTTTTTCAGACTAGAGCCAGCGATAAACCTGTAATTTCAAAATTGTTTCTTGAAGATGAAAACAGTAAGAACAAAGAATAGATCCTGCATCAAAATTAAATAAAATAAATTTCAATTTCTACTTTATATATGTCTTTCATTGGTTTTGATTGTCATTGATGACACATGGGTTGTACAGTAATGAAGGAAGACAGCCATAGGTTAAGGACATTACATTTTTTATCAAAAAATGATGCTCTAAGCCAAATATTTTGGTAAAAATCAAATCTGCTTGAAATCTCAAGTTTTGGAAAATATAATGCAATTGTTTCTTTGCAGACTGCAAGGCAAATGGAATGTGCTTGGATACTAATAAGGCTTTTTTTGGTTTTTTGGGTTTTTTTTTTTTAGGAAAGTGAGATGCAGGAAAAATGAATGTTTTTTCCAATATCTAAATATTTTCAGAGCTGGTAGCCTTTGATCAAGCTTACTCCTCATTACTCACAATGGGGAATAATACAATGTTTATTTCCCATTTCTAAATTAAACACATATGTGACATTTAGTTATGTCCAATGCCTGAGATTATGCAAGAAAGAGTAATTTGGGTTTACTTCCATGAAGTGTCTTCTGATGCTTGATAAGACTGAGTTTGCCAGACTCGTGGCAGGAGCTAAACTGTCAGCTGGTACCACGGCTGCCACAATCAGCACACCAATTCCCACAGCCACTGAAAGTGGCTCCCAAGTCCTCTATCCAGTTTTGCTGCCACAGTAACTAATTTGTTGTTATGCAATTTAAAACCTCTTTGTGATGGCCACAGACAGGAATGGAGGCAGTCACACAGTATGGGAGGGACAAGCCTGTCTGTCTGTGTAGAAGAGCCTTCCTTCTCTACTTCCAAACTTTTTTCTCAATCTCACTCTACAGAAATTACTTATGGCAGTTGGATTTGGCATGCTGGATGAAGCCCAGACAAGAAGTCTTTATTAAATTAAGCATTTATCCCTGATTGACTTTTTTTGGTATGTTGTTTCAGCAAACAGATGCAGAGATGATGAACTAGCTATACTTTATCACTGTTTAACAAAGTAACTGCAGTTCCTAAATGGCACAAAACATAAGCTCAAGAAGATGCAGTGGAGAAGGTACCTCTTAAAAAGGGTAACCAAAACTCTTCTAAGCAGCGTTGCGACCAGGTGTGTATCAATAGGCCTGTAAAGTTTAAATGTTCAGAAATTTTAAATGTCAGCATCATGGTTGTGTGTTTTCACCCATCTAAAACAATCTAAACCAGAGTATGGATGCCATATGGTTTGGGTAACATATTCTGGTAGGATTTTAGGATGATGATTTGAAACTGCTATGTTTTAAAAAATAATTATGTGTTACTGTTGCAAATTGATATCTTAAAGTTCTGAGTAGTAGAAAAGCCATTCTCCAAAAGCTTATCATTACTTTCCAGGTAATGCATGGAAAGAAGGATGACTTCTCTATGGCTGTATGATATATAAGTACAAAATTTCAGTAGTGGAAGAAATTCATTTACAGTTTGGCAATTCCCAGAAATGTCCTAGAGTGGAAGATACAATCTTCATAACTCTAAAAGTCCTAAGGAGGGATTCAGTCATCCCATCTCATCCCAAAACTAGGTACAGAAATGGTGGTGATGCAATGCCCAACATGTCCACATAACCCTGCCTTTCCTCTTTCAGTGACATCTCCAGCATTGCAGGACATGTCAAGGAGGCCCAGAAATAAATGTAATAACATGAGATGGATTGCTCCTGAGAAAAGTCAGCCTGGCATCATGACAAATATGCCCAACTTCTGTGCTACAGTGTAGCAGCTGTGGCGAAGGGGAGGACAGTCTAAGACCAAAATCAGGCTGGATACACAAAACAATTCTGCAACAGTACCAGCTGCCACCCACTCGATGCATCCTTCTATGCATAAGTCAGTGGTATCATTTTCCATCTGGAAAACAAGGTGAACTCAAAACTCAGAGGAGCAGATTTTAGCAGACTTCAGGAGCCTGTCAAAGATAAGTCAGTATGGCATTTGTCACTGTGACAGCTGGCTTTGTGAAGACTTGTGACACTGGTCTCATGGCAGTAGAAGAATGTCACTTCCTGGAGTATAAAACCATTTCTCTGAAAACACTTTAAAGACATGAGGCAGCTTTTTGCATCCATTTTCAGGGGTGACCTCACAAATTTGTGTAGTCAAATTGCTATATTGATTTCCTATGATTTTATCATAATTAATATAATAAAAAATTATAATAAATAACTTTACAATATTAATCTCAGCAAATTAATACTCTGAATCTTACTAGCCTTAAATTCTGAATTAATATCTTTTCAGACTATGTGGCCTGTGTAAAGTTTATGGTATTTGTAAAAAATAATGAGGTTTGGATTTCTACTGTTAATAAATATTCTTAATCTTAAAATATCAGCAAGCATAACATCTAAAAAGACACTAAATTTAAAAAAAATAAAGTACAGAACTACACTGTATCTCAGGATAAGCATTTCTGATTTGCTTCACTATAGACCTTAATAAAAACAGATGTAACACAGAATATGCATGTAATACCAGCTTTACTTTTTCTTAATTAGCTGCAAAGATTATGTCATTTTAAAGCTCTGCTCTTTATCTCGTGCACTGTTATTGCAGTATTTTATATTGATTTCCATAGATTGTCCAGATTGTCTCTTTGTCTCTGAGCTCACAATAGGCTTTTTTAAAAATTATTATTTTAGTTGGGTTTTTTAAATTATTATTATGATTATTTATTTGATATGTACCTTCTTCTAAGCTTTTGGTGGACTGGTATTTCCTTTTATAATAATCTTTCAAGATCATTGAAAAAAATGATTGATGGTGGTTTTCCCCAAGATACATTTAATTGAAAGTTTGGCAGTTTTCTATTCCTCTAAACACTTCACTTCCACTATTTCTGTGCTTAGTCTCTGTCCTCATTTCATATATCTTGACAGTCAAGGCTGAGGGGAATAAATAGGTATTTGTCATCTACCTTTTAAAAAGGGGGAAGTTGTAGGGACAGCATTTTTAGTTTGTTATACATAGACTCCATAAGGGAAAAAGAACAACAAAATTATTCATACATTAGATAGTAGCTTTATGTATGAGTCTGATTTTTATTCATATAAATAATAAATTTAAAAATTGTAATTCAGCAGATTCCTTCCTCACATATAATTCTCATGAGCAAATTTCTACAGTGTTAAGCAAAGTTAAGACAAGCATGCCTTGGCATTTTTATTATACAAAAATTCTACTGCACCAGGGTTTGCATTCTCCCCTGCACCTCCAATAATGTGTGTGTATATTCACAGTATTAAAATTTAACTACTGCTGGCATCCAAACAGCAAGTACTACTTCAGCAGAAAACTGGATGGTTTACAACTCACCTGAATGAAAAATGTCTTAAAATACTCCTTCTGATGTTTTAACAGTAAGAAGAGAGTTTCTTATTGCTGGACAGAAATGTGTATTAATTCTCTATTCCCTTGAGTTTTAAAGTGCAAGTTGAGATTAAAAGCCCTAAACATTTGTTTTGAAAATATATTTGAAATACTATTCTTGGAACCTGAAATTTTATAAGGAAGATGTGTTTCTACCATCCCCTGACTTTAACATAAATGCAGAAAAATTCTCAAAATAATTCCCAAATTTGAAGATGCATTATTTGCTTTTAAGAAAATGTGTGAAATGTGTGAATTTTATATTCATATTTGTAACTGCAAATAGTTTTCTTTAAAAAGGGAGGTTTTAACAAAAAATTCAAGAATTATCAAGGCAAATATATCTAGTCAATGATAATAATGGACTAAAAAGTTCACAGGTTCATAAAGCAGAATAAAAAATCACTTTGTACATAGCTGAAGGAATGGAGTTTACTTTTTTTTTACAAACAATAGGCTATGGAGTTCTTTCTATTTCTTTGGTCTGGAACAGCAGCTGTGTTTATGCACTCTTTTGTGACTCCATTCCAAAGAGGAAATGTATAAACCTGGCCCCTGTATGTCACAGTGAGTGTGAAAGATTCAGATGCTACATTAATCCCTCCAGTTCCTTCCAAAATAGTTGCCAAGACTTTTGAAAAATCTCACTCTTGAAGCAATAACACAAAAATAAAAAATAAAATAAAACTTTGTCTTCTCACTGTATTTGAAGTTGGTTAGCAAATGGGCTCCCATGTGTTTTGTAGTTCAACTTCTCCTTAAGTCATCTCTTCCTATCTTGCCTTGGAATTGGATGCAGAAGTGGCACCTGAAGAGGACTTGAAACAGCACCCCCAGCTATTCAGCCCAGCACAGCATCCCAGCCCTGGGCCTCTCAGACTGTCTGATGGTCCTTACTCATCTGCAGCTGAATTGAACAGCTCATCTCCATGTTGCACTGAACTCCTTAAACACAATTTAGATTTTCATTTGGGCTCTCTTGTACTCCTACTTAGTGACTTCTCTTAGACACTTAGCACTTGGCAAGGCTCTCTTCTCCGCTTTATTTTTCTGATTGGAGGTGAATTACTGTGAAGATTATGTCTGGAAAACTGAATACTAACAAACTCCCCATTCAGCATTCAATTGTGGATTACTATGAGTTTAAAGTTGTGAAATGATGCTTCATTTCTCCTTTTATATCACAGTATGAGATATTAACATCCAATGAGGGCAAGATACTTGCTTAAAACAAAACTGCTGTATTTTTAATATAGTTTTGCAGGTTTGGACAGGCATTGTCCACTGTGTCCCCTGGACTACCATTAAAAGCAGACACTGGTATTTGGAATTTCATCACCTTATAATGACAGTTTGGGGCTTGTCGTATTTTTACATCTAGTGGATGACTAATGAAAGAGATATAATAATAGTAAGATATATTGAAAGATTTTGAAAAAAGTAAAGATACTGAAAGGAAGGGAAGGTGCGGGAA
>VXBR01012325.1:149496-188024 GCA_013400215.1 Cisticola juncidis | reverse complement strand
TTTTTTTTTTTTTTTTTTTTTTTTTTTTTTTTTTCTTTTTTGCTGAGATTTCAGTCCAGCCCTGAGCAGGATTCCAAATTTTGGCGTCTTTTTCAACATTAATCCTGAAATGGCCAAAAACTCTGGCTCTGCACAGGACCTGAGTCATGGGGCTACGCTTGGGGAGGGGAATTAGGATTATTTTAATTAGTGGGGTCATTATTCTCCCCCGCTTTGGACTCCTCAGGGCACTGCTGCTGCCTTGCTGAGCGAGCCCAAAGTCAGCAATGGACATGAGGCAAAAATTTTGTTCCTTTTCCTTTTTTCCTTCTCTTCCCCCAATAATCCACATTTCCCCTCCAACAGCAAAAGGCAAAATGTGTTAGCAAGGCAGAAATTGCAGCAAAATTCGGGTGCTTTGGGCACTAAGAGCATTTTTGGTGTTTTTGGGGGGTTTTTTTTGGTTTTTGGGGGGGGGGGTTGTGTGGTTTTTTGGGGTTTTTTTGTGGTTTTTGTTTTGTTTTGTTTTGGTTTGGTTTGGTTTGGTTTTGTGTGGGTTTTTTGTTGTTGTCGTTGTTGTTTTGGGTTTTGTTTTTTGTTTTGTTTTTTTCTTTTTAACTCTGGGTTTCCCCCAGCAGGAGCCAAAAGCAAATCCCTGCTGCACCCACCTGAACAGAGCCCATGATGCCCTCAGGCTGCTGGAATTATCTGGGAGAGCAAAAATTGGGATGAAATCATCTGTGAGAGCAAATCCTGGGATGAGGCAAGAAATCCAAAGTGGAAGTGAAGAGTTTGGAGAGAGGAAAAGGCACCAGGTCCGGTGGGCTGGGAAAATCCCAGGAGGTGCCCTGGAATCCCTGGGCTGGAGCAGGAAATGCAGGAATTCCTTTGGATTTCATTCTGGAGAGGGAGAAACTCCTGGTGAAGATTCCTCTGTCAGCCCCAGGGGGTTTTAGCAGAGATGCAGGGCTGAGCAGCAGGAGATGCTGAAAAAAGGGAATTTTATTCAAACTCCTGCCAGTGCAGGATGGAATTCAGACGGGAGGGGAATTTCCTCCTGGGATTTGACTCCTGCCCCTCTCCCTGAGTTCCTCTGGACCCCAGACCAGTGGGAAAAGGAATTCTCTGAGGAAAACAAAGAGAAATCTCACCTTTGTCCACTCCCAGTGCCAGGATTGGGATGGGAAATGGGGGAAATAAAGTGACTTTTCCCAGCTGCCACCTCCCACTGCCAGTCTGCAGCTCAAATACAGAGAGAGGAACTCTTTTCCTCCAGGCTGGCAGCAATTAATATTATTATAAAAACAATTAAAGGTAGGAGAGGCATTGATAATTTCATGCCCCTGGGGGGTTTGGGGATATTTTATTTATTTTATATTTTATTTTTATTTTAAATTGGACCTTGATGGTCCCTGTGGATCCCTCCCAGCTCGGGATATTTCAGGATTCTCCCAAACCTGCAGGGATTTCCTTTCCCCTGCCCCTCCTGGGGCTGGCAGGAAGCTCTGTCTGGGTTTGTTGTGCCACAGGGATGGGTCAGGGCAGGGGATGCCGAATTTTGGAGCCAAAACCACCTTGGAATCTAAAACCAGTTTCCCCTTAGATGTCTTTTGTGTTTTTAAAGTTTTAAAAGTTGTTGAATAATATCAGATTCAGAGAGTTTGAAGCCTCTAACTCTTGAACAACAACAAAAATAGATAACACGATATTTTCAACCCTATTTCTCATAATATTACTTTTGAAAAACGGACAGTGTGTTCTGTTTGAAATACCTGGGAACATCAAATTGGGCATCATAAAAACCCAGCTGACAAAAAGCCAGGAGTCCAAGGGAACACCATTAACAAAAAGCAAAAGGGACATTTGGCTTTAATGGTAACTGCAGAACCAGCCTCCAATTAACCATCATTTCCAATTAAATCATTAAAAATGACTTTGTAGCGTGCTGGGTGAAATCACCTGAGCTGGCTCTGGGTGTTTTTTGTTGGGGTTGGTGCCAGGCTCCCAAACTGTGGCTTCAGGAGCCTTGGAGTCATCAATTCCTAATTAAAAGCAGGAGTAATTGTGCCATGCTCGCTCAGGTAAAAGTCCCACCTGTCCAAAGAGGAATTTCCAGGAACTGGGGGAAAAACCTCAAAGCTGAGTTCAGAAATTCAAATTTCACCTGAAACTCTCAGGAATGACTTTTCATGGCAAGGTGGGAGGACAAAACTTGGCCCTTCTGCTTCAAAACTCTTGTTTTGAATTTGATTTGTGCACCCAAATTTTGCTCTTTTATTAAAACAAAAAATGATGAACAACGGTGCTCTGGTGGATGGCACAGATTGATGGGATTGAATCCATTTAAGTGGGAAAATTTTGAGAGAAATAAATGCTTTTCCTTCAGAATTTCTCCCTCCTGGTCAATTTTAGAGCAGTCTTTTCAGTAGAGCTTGGAAATAAAAACTGGGATTTCTCTTCAAAGAAAAACTGGTGGAAAAGTCCAAAATTTCAGGTGCAAGGGGTTCAGACCCTCTGCCTTGGCATGTTTTTTTTTCCTTAATATTGTAATTTTTTTGCCATTTTTGTTGGTTTTGTGGGACCTTTTGGTCTGACTGGTTTAATTCTGTGACAGATTCATCCTGGCAGAGGCTGAGCCTGGCTTGGACTTCTCCTAAATCCCTCTTGAGCCTTTAAATCCGTGATGGGACGAGGGCAGGTGGCAGTTCTGGGGTGAAGCTTTGTCGTCACCCCCAAATCCTCCCACCAGGTGCCTCTGGCCAGGTGGGAATTTCCCTCTGGAGCTGAAAATCTCTTCCCAAGCTCCCATTTCACTGCTGCTCTCAGGAGCCACCCAGCCCCAAAGGGAGCAGAAAATGAGGTTTTGTGGGAATGAGAGATCTCTGGCATTTCCTGCACCCCAAATTCCGAATTCCAGAGGAAAAACTGACACAGGAGCCATTGGCCTCTGTTCTTGGCTTAATCCAGGCTCTCAGCAGGGCTCTGCTGTGGTTTGTGCCTTGTCCCCAGCAACTCCAGGCCCAAAATAATCTTTATTTGGCACAAACCCCGCTCCTGCCACCTCCTTTTGGGCAGATGAGCACACGGGCAGTGAATTCCCCTGGAATTCCCCACGCTGCCACCTGACCCAGACCTTTCCAGCAAGTCTTATCTCTGGATAAAACCTGAATTTCATGAAGCCAAAGGGGTTTTCTTTAGTGGTTTCACTTTTTTTCCCTGTTTTTTGGGGGGCTGAGTTTGATTTTGATGCATTTATTCTTTTTTTTTTTAAATAATGGGAGGTGGGAGAGAGCAGAGGGGGAGCAGGGAAATGATTTCACCTTGGCAAAGCTGAACTTGGCTTTTCCTCCAGCAGAAGGAAACCCCCTTGCATTTGGCCACTGGCCTTTCTGAAGGGTTTTAAAATAAAAATTTGAGGGTTGTGGCCATCCTGGGTTTGAATCCAGATTTAAAGTGGGTGGCAGAAGCAGAGGGTGGGGATTTAGAGGAGATTTGAGGGGACAAAAAGAAGCAGGGAGGGATCACCAAAGTCCTCCCTGTGATGTTCTGAATGACACAGCCACATCCAAAAAAACGTATCCTGTGTGGTGACTGAGGATTTAGGGAGATTACCTTTAATCTTCCTCAGTCAGTAACAAAAAAAAAAAAAAAAGAAAATAAAATAGATCCTTTCTTCTTAGAAAGACAATGACATTTAATACGTTTGCAGGGGCTGGAAAATTGGCCGGGTGTGTTTCATGTCAGAATTCCATCTGAAACCTCCTGCTCGGGCTCTGAGCTTTATCTGCTCTGCCTCTGCAGCCAGGGCTATAAATGCATTTTCCTCTTAAGCTCCCTGGAGGGTTTTTTATCTGACAGAAGGTTTGGAAATGAGCCTGGTGATGGGGATGGACACGAGGACAGGGATGCTGTGGGGTTCTCCAGGTTGGAAAAACCATTTTTGGGCAGATGCAGGTTTATCTCTGGTGGTTAATGAGCTGCTGCAGCCTCATTTTCTCAGTTTTTATCCTCCTTTTGTGTTGCCTCGTTTTCCTGTTGTTCCACCTGTGCATTTGGAGTAGAAATAAAATTGTTCCACGTGTGGCTTTGAGGAGAGGCCCCATCACATTTCTGAGCTGGAATAGAGCTGGTCCAGCCCTGAGGGTGCTGCAGACTCCTGGATTAAATTCCTTTTTCTGTCAGCACTGGGAGGGCTCCAGGAGGAAAAGGCTCTCCAAGATAATTTTTGAGTTTATTATAATTGATAATTTTATGGTGCAATAATGATTTGTGCCTGTCTCATATGGTCAATGAAATTTGGAATGAAATTCCCTCCGTGTCTTGGAGGTGGGGAGATTATCAAATATTGATGTGGGTGTGTTCCTTTGGGTTGGAATTCAGAAGGAAATCCTGGTCCTTTGAATCCCCTTTGAATTGGGATTCAGAGTAAAATCCTATTCCTGTGGATTGGGATTGAGGATAAAATCCCATTTTTCTGGATTGGGATTCAGAATGAAATTATATTTCTCTGGATTGGAATTGAGGATGAAATCCCATTCCTTTGCTCTGGGATTCAGAAAAAAATCCCATTCCTTGAATTGGGGTTGAGGATGAAATCCCATTCCTCTGGATTGGGATTCACAATGAAATTCCATTTCTCTGGATTGAGATTCAGAATGAAATCCCATTTCTCTGGATTGTAATTCAGAATGAAATCCCATTCTTTGCACTGGGATTGAGGATGAAATCCCATTCCTCTGGATTGGGATTCACAATGAAATTCCATTTCTCTGGATTGAGATTCAAAGTGAAATCCCATCCCTTTGCACTGGGATTGAGAACAAAATCCCATCCCTTTGTGATGTCAGACTCAGATCTCACAGCCAGGTTTGGGCACTGCATCCTCAAGATTCAAATCTCCATCCCAACTTCAATTTCATTCCTATAAACCCAGGTATTCCCTAAATTTCTGGCATTCCTTTCCCAGCTCTGTCTGAGTGTCACGGGTGGAGCTGATCTTTTATTAACTCATTAAAATATTTTATTAGCTCATTAAAATATTTTATAAAAATCTTAAAATATTTGTATATAAAATCATTTATATTGAAATAGAAAAAATAATTAATATCACCTGCCTTGATCCAGGTGGTCCTTGGAAAATTTGCAGCCTCTAAAACCAGAGCTGAGGGAGAACTCGTGAAGAAAAAGGAGAAAATCGTGGCTGGTCCCACAAAACTCCAAGAGCAGGAGATGGAACCACAGGCAGACTCTTTCCTGACAGATTTAGAAACAATATTTAATTTATTTGCTTTTTCAGCTTGGCCTCATGGCTCTTGTTTTGGCAACCTCCTGCTGAGGGGACCTGGTTTAGCTCCCTGGTACTGCTCTGCTCCCTCCTGCAGCCACATTTTCCTATTTTTCTGGTCCTTCCACTCAGGAATGATACAGCTCTGGAAAACGTCATGTATTTTTCAGAGTTATAAAGTTTGTTAATGGATATTTCACCATAAATCTTCCTCTTAACAAGCAAAATATCTGCCCGAGCACCATTTGGCACCAGAACTTTGTGTGTTTTCACCTTTTTTGAGTGTTTGCAAAGTCAGAACGTGAGATTTTTTTGGGTTTTTTCCACCAGGGAAGGAGGCTGCTTGGTGCTGAAAAATCCATAAATTTAGTCTGAGCAGAATCTTGGGGTATTAGGGATGGAAATTTATTATTGGGATGGCAATAATGTATTTCTTCTTTTCACCTTCCTAGAAAAGCCATCTGTCTGCAGCCCCGTGCAAATATCCCAGATGAAAATGGAAAATCCTATGGATAGCAGCAATTCTTCCAAGAAAACCCCAGCAGGGCTTCTCCCCTTGAAACCACCGTGGGGAAAATACGGAGAAATTTGGGATCCACAGGCACAGGGGACAGAATGGGAGAGGAAATCAGAGCTGTGAGAATTCCCACAGATTTCCTGGTTTGAAAGAACCTCCTTTCTCTCTGTTCCTGAATTACTCCAGGAATTTTCCATTTTTCTACATCCTAAAGTCAATTTTGGTCTTCCTTGGAAGGATCTATCCCCTGGGCTCTTTTCAGCTTCCCTGAACTGAAATATCCCTTCTACTGCACATCAACTTCAAATTATTTGTGAATGTCTCTGGGAGAAGAAGAGGGGAAGAGGAAGAGGAAGAGGAAGGGGAAGGGGAAGGAGAAAAAGGAAAAAAGGAAAAAAAGAAAAAAGGAAAAAAGCAAAAGGTTTTGAAATCTGGATTTAAAATTAAATTCAATGAAAATTAAAAATTTTGATTTTTAAAAACGGAGCTGGACCGTCTCCAGTGGAAATTTCCGTGATTCCTTCAGAACCCAGTGGATTCCTCAGGGCAGGGCTTGGCAGTGCAGAGGACACCACAAAAACCTCCTGGGAGAAACGGGGAACAAACAAAACAGGGACCAGCTCTGGTTTTTATCTGGACTTGCCTGCTCTGCTGCAAAATTCGGGAATATTCAGTGTGAAATTCACTATTTGTGTGGTGAAAACATCCAATTTTTGAGGAAAAAAAAGCTGGAAAGGCACCTGAGTGGAATTTCTGCCGTGTGAGAGGTGCAGAGCAGTGAGGGCTCGGTACAAGATGTGCTGAGTCCTCAATAAAATCCTTTATTCCAGCTGATTCCTGGGCTTGCTGCTGGGTTTTTCACCCCCTCCTTGGTCACAGAGGGTTTTTGGCAATGAAATGAGCTCTGGGAGCTCCCAGCATCCACCTTTGAAATGGTTAATTACTCACCCAGCTCCTCCCACCCCTCCCAAACTGCTTTTTTCAAGTTTTCTCATTTCCACTGCCATGACTGGGCAGCCGTAAATCCCAGCCCAGCTGCAGCTACTGATCCCCTCTAACCCTTTTTTTTTTCCCCTCCCTCTTAGTTGTAATTTCAACTATCAGCTCAACAATAAGCCCATCTCTTAATCTCAGCATGAACAAATGGAAAATGGTCAAATGACGCACAGTTTTAAGCTTCTTGCTGTATAAATTAGACAGAGTGCGTCAGTTCACTGGAATACTCTGACCTTTTCTCCTTAAAATTCTTGGGGGGGAAGAGCTGGGAAGTTGAGTCTGCTGGATTTCCAGTGAGCATAAGGCACCAATATGGACAGAAATAAAGGAGCTGCTGCTTCAAGTGCAAGGGGAAGCCAGGGCAGAGAGGGAGGAATGCCAATAAAAGCCAGACTGCTGTGAACTTTCAGCAGCAAAATTCACTTTATATTTGTACAGGGCATCTTTCCCCAGCCTTCAGTGTAAAAAAACAGGGATCCAGCAGCCACCTGTGGGGTTTAAAATTGAATTTCTAATTCCTTTCATTAGCACTGGGCCCTTTATTTCAGCTGGGATTGGCCACGAGGTGAATTTGGCTTTTTTTTTCCCAATGGGGGAAGGTGGATTTTGGCTGGGAGCAGGAGCTGTGGGAGGTGAGAGGGGAGGATGGAGCTTTGGGATGGATCCACTGGGAATTCCTCCCCCTGCTGCAGCTCCTGAGTGGGGTTAGGAGCTGATTTTCCTGTTGGAAAATTCCTCCTTTCCCGTGTTCTGCTGCCCCTGCCCTCGGGGCTGGAGGTGTGTCACTCAGATTTGGGCTCAGAGTGCTGCCAATCCAGTTATTTAAGGAATTATATTTGGAGAAACACTGATTTTTAAGGTCCTTTCCACCTCTGATCATTCTGTGATAAAAAACCATATTTTTAAAACTCATGGTTTGTATGTGGGCATAATTTTATACAACAGACAACACTTAAAAAAACACTTCTTTCATTGTCTGCCAAATGAATTTTAAAATAATTACTTCTACTTTTTCTGGACAGCATTTCAGATTAATTTCTTTTAGAGAAACCTTTCAATCCAAGTGTAAGTGATGCTTATTTAGCATTTTTTCCTCTGTGGGTTCTGTGCCAGGCCGTGGGTTGGTTCTGGGCTTCTCCCTGCCCTTCACTTCATGCAAAATGAGTTGTTTCATTTTCATCATCCTTTCTTGGCTTAGAGGAAAATGATTCCTGTTGTGGAGAGAGAAATGAAAGGAGAGGGAGAAAAATCACCAGGATCTGGTTGTGGAGGCAAGGTGGGATTTTATATTGAAATATAAATATTCTCCTTGAGCTTCATGAACCACCCTAAACCTGAGGTCCTATCTGAGCTGAAACTTTAAAAAACACAAAATAATTTGGGGAAAAGCTGTCTCTGTGGAGGAGTGGGTGTTCCCTGAGGGAGGAGGAGACCCCTGGGTCTGTCTGAGATGAACCATGGGATGCTCTGGCTTGGGAAGGACCTCGAGGACCACCAGACCCAACCCTGACCCTGCCACCAAGGCCACCCAGCAGTGTCCCCACGTGCCCCTTTCACTGCCACCATCCAAGGAGCTCTTCAAAAACCCAACCAGCCACAAGTGGTGGCCCTGGTGACCCCCTGGTGACCCCCTGGTGATGCCCAGGTGATCCCTGGTGTCCCCCTGGTGACCCCTGGTGATCCCCTGGTGATCCCTGGTGATCCCAGGTGATCCCAGGTGATTCCCTGGTGATTCCCTGGTGATCCCTGGTGACCCCCTGGTGACCCCCTGGTGATCCCCTGGTGACCCCTGGGGATCCCTGGTGATCCCCTGGTGATCCCCTGGTGACCCCTGGGGATCCCTGGTGATCCCCTGGTGATCCCATGTCATCCCAGGTGATCCCCTGGTGATCTCTGGTGTCCCCCTGGTGATTCCCTGGTGATCCCTGGTGATCCTTGGTGATCTCCTGGTGTCCCCCTGGTGACCGCCTGGTGATCCCTGGTGATTTCTGGTGACCCCCTGGTGACCNGGTGATCCCTGGTGACCCCCTGGTGACCCCCTGGTGATCCCCTGGTGACCCCTGGGGATCCCTGGTGATCCCCTGGTGATCCCCTGGTGACCCCTGGGGATCCCTGGTGATCCCCTGGTGATCCCATGTCATCCCAGGTGATCCCCTGGTGATCTCTGGTGTCCCCCTGGTGATTCCCTGGTGATCCCTGGTGATCCTTGGTGATCTCCTGGTGTCCCCCTGGTGACCGCCTGGTGATCCCTGGTGATTTCTGGTGACCCCCTGGTGACCCCTGGTGATCCCTGGTGACCCCTGGTGATCCCTGATGACCCCATGGTGATCCCTGGTGATGCCCTGGTGACAAATTTGATGTCACCTCTTCTCCTGGCCGGGTCCCCACGCCCTCCTGCTGCACCTGGGGTCCCCTGCCCAGGGTGGCAGTGACAAAGGGGTGGCAGAGGTGAGGAGAGGTCACCCAGGCTCTGTGCCAGCCCTCAGGGCTCCTCAGTCCCCAAAGCTCCTGCTGGCATCGCTGTCCCCTTGTCCCAGGATTTGCCATGGAATTCATGAACGCAGACCCTGAACTGTGAACAGTGAAAGGCACAAGGGCACAAGTGTGCAGGGAAAATGAGAGAAAAAATTGGAATAGGGTGGGAAATAGGATGGAAAAATTCATAAAATGAACCTGCAGGTTCTGAAAGGTGCAGGGCTGGACTGGGGAGACCTGACAGCTCAAAATCCAGAATCTGTGGATGTGTTCCCATCACAAGAGAAACCTTCTGGGGAATTTGTTTCCTTCTAAAACTCCTTGAGCTGAGGGGGGGATTCAGCTCCAGGCCACTCCAAAGGCTCCCTGCCATTCCTAAATCTATTCCTGCTCATAAATGTTATTTCTTGATTTCTCACTCCTTTTCCCTCAGTTTGGTTTTTTTTTTTTTTTTTTTTTTTTTTTTTTTTTTTTTTTTTTTTTTTTTTTTTTTTTTTTTTTTTTTGTTGTTGTTGTTTTTGTGGTTGGTTTTGGGGGGATTTTTGGTTTTTTTGTTTTATTTATTTATTGTTTTGTTTTGTTCTTTTTTGTTTGTTTGGGTTTTTTTTTTGTGGCTTTGTTGTTGTTGTTGTTGTTTGTTTGTTTGTTTGTTTGGGGTTTTTTTTTTTTGCTTCCTCACATGTTATTCTAAATTCTCCTTGTGGTGTTGATGAAGCCCCAGGACTTCACCTCCTTCACACCCTCGGGCTCATTTTCAGAACCTGCTGCTCAATGCATTATTCTGTATTTTTAAACTTTCCAGGAAGTTAAAAATAGACCTGATCCTTTTCATTCTCTTATAAATAAAGAGCAGCTCGGGGCTGGGCACTGAGCAGAACCCATTGGTTGGGGAATTCCAGCTGGGGAATGCATCAGGTCCCTCCATCGGGGGCTGTTTCTGCTTTTCCAAAAAATTTCCATCCAAACAGAAGCTGTTTTTTGGGAGTGTGTGATCACCAAAACCCCCTGACCATTGGGAATTTGGATCTCTGTCTCTTTTTGGCTCATTATTTCCTCTTCTGATCTCTTGGCTGTCCCAGAAATTCATCTGATCAGAGACCTCTCTACTTCTGAAATAATTTCTTTTTATTTTTTAACCAGGCCTTTTCTTTTCTCCCTAAATTTTATCTTACTGGCAGATTAAATATTCAAGTCCATAATTTATGAGCTTCTGCTCTGAACACTGATGTTCATTGTGCTCATCCACTTAGTGCTGCAGCACAGGGAGAGCTTGTCTTGGATGTAGAAGTAATGAAAACAAATGGTCAAGGTTGTAAAATCAGTTTTGTGGTAGAAATGGGAATCTGAGCCCTTTTGGCTCCCTCCAAACTGCGCTGAATTGTGGAACAGTAGGTTAGGAACGGCATCATTAATCCAAATTAATGATTGCAGCAGTGAGCTGGAAAACAGCTCCTGGTTAATAAAACCAAGTAGAAGTGATGCTGTGACTGGGAGAGCACTGGTGCTTTCCAGACACCAGGAAAAACACGAGGTAAAATCACAAAAATTGGTGATTTTGACACTCAGAGCTGAAGTCTCCCACCAGCAGAGATCATCACGTGTTTAGAGAGTGAGGAACTAAACGGATTCTCCAAACCACAGAGGTCAGAGCATCCCTGCTGAAGCTCTAAAAGCACCAGAGGTAAAAAGAGAACCCTCCCCTCTTCCCAGGGGGGTCAGGGGGAGGGAATTGGAAACTAAACCCCGCTGGAAAAATAACTGCTAGGTTGGAGATAAATGAACAAAAACACCCTGGCAGCAGGCAGGGCCAGCTGGGGCGCTACACCCGAGGGCAAGGGTGGAAAAACAGGGCTGGAAATGGAATATCCCCGTGGGGAAAAGGTTTGACAGGTCCTCATCCCCACCCTGCAGCCCCTGGAACCCAAACAGCAACACCTCGGGCTGGGCTGATTGAAAATTGAGAGTTTGGCTCCATCTGCCCTCCAGATTTCTCTGATTCTCACCTGGAGGGCCTGGAGAGCTTCAGAACCAGAGGAGGAGTGAGCATTTTTAGGAGTGAGCATTATTAGGAGTGAGCATTTTTAGGAGTGAGCACTTTTAGGAGTAAACATTATCAGGAATGAAAATTTTAAGGAATGAGCATTTGAAGGAATGGGCATTATTAGGAATGAGCATTTTAAGGAGTGAGCATTCTCAGCAATGAGCATTTTAAGGAATAAGAATTATTGGGAACGAGCATTTTAAGGTGTGAACATTTTAAGAAATGAGCATTTTAAGGAATGAGGATTATTGGGAATAATCCTAATAAGTATTATTAGGAATAACCATTATTAGAAACTAGCATTATTAAGAATGACCATTATTAGAAGTAAGCATTTTAAGGAATGTTAAGGGATGAGAATTTTAAGGAAATGAGTATTTTAAGGAATGAATGTTGGAACATTTTAAGGAGTGAGCATTTTAAGGAGAGAGCATTTTAAGAAATGAGCATTTTAAGGAATGAGGGTTATTGGGAATAATCCTAATAAGTATTATTAGGAATAAGAATTATTAGGAGTGAGCATTTTAAGAAGTGAGCATTTTAAAGAATGAACATTTTAAGGAACAAGCATTATTAGGAACTAGCATTATTAAGAATGAGCATTATTAGAAGTAAACATTTTAAAGAATGAACATTTTAAGGAACAAGCATTATTAGGAACTAGCATTATTAAGAATGAGCATTATTAGAAGTAAACATTTTAAAGAATGAACATTTTTATGGAATGAGGATTTTAAGGAAATGAGTGTTTTAAGGAATGAATGTTGAAACATTTTAAGGAGTGAGCATTTTAAGTTTTAGGAACCTCCTTGTCCTGTGGCTGCTCTGCCTCCAGATACTGAAATAATATTGGGGAGAGCTCCCAGGCTGATTATCCAAAATCAAATTAAAACTGGGGTGCACCTGGATCCATCCCAGCCTCAGGAATGGCAAAAATGCCTTAGGAAGATGATAATTCCTGCTGGTCACAAAAGTCTCACTGAAATGGGAATTTCTGGCCAAAGTAAGGCTGTTGGAGGAGTTTGGGTTTCTTGAAGAATGAATTTTAATCCCTTTTTGGGGTTGTAAAAGTGTTCAGTGCTGGTCTCGAGATGATTCTATTCTTTAGCTTGGATTTTATCATGCCTTCCAAAAAATAAATATAAAAATTATTCCACCTCATTTCACACATTTCTCAAAGAAAATAAACCTTGGTAGGAATAATCTATAACTTAACTGCACACATTTACTTTTATTTTCTGCAGGCATTTGAAGATCCTCCAGAACCTCATCGTGTTTTCCATGATTAAAGTTAAAAATCCAAGGTTTAATATCTGTATTGAGGAGAATCTTATTTTGATGCTACTATGGTGATACTGCCCTATCAAAAAAAATGTAAGAATTAATCAGCCTCGCCTGGAAACGTAAAGAACAAAGTGTTCATGCTTGAAATGTGTGCTGGGAGACAAAGGTAACTGGGATAAAAATAGCAAAAATTGCCTCATTTCACAACCAGATCCATCCTGAAAAAATATTCAGGTTTGTGCTGTTCTAGGTGGGAGCTCTGTAAATGGACACAGCATTCCAGGCAGGCTGGCAACCCTCTGGAGCTGCAGGCACCAGCAAAATACCCAGAGATATTTGGAATATTTCTCCTTCAGCCAAGGTGAGGAACAGGGAATTGTGGAGGGTTTGGTCTCTGTGAAGGACATTGGCTGGTGAACCTGAAAAAGCACCTAAAATGAGATTTTTTTTGTGGGTTAAATGTTTCTAAAATCAGTCCCAAAATATTTGGGGAAATAAAAAAAAATATTATAAAATTATAATTTATAAATTATAAAATGGGAATTATAAAAATGGGCAACAAAATGGAAAATCCCAACCAGCTGAACAGGATTCCCTCCCAGCACCACCCTGGGCAAGGCTCAGTGCTCCAGGTTATTATTATCCCTGTTGTTGGTGCTCGTTGGGAATTTCCAGGACATCCAATGGTAACTTTAGTCAGCATTGTCAGGAAAAAAAAAAAAAAAAGCCACCTATAAACTATTTTAGGCTTAAACACATCAACAGCTCCTCACGGGGCGCTTTGCAGGGCTCACCCAGGGATGGAGTTAAGCTCTCTGCTGGTAAAATAAAACCCCACCACAATATTTAGCTTGCAACTGTGCACTTGCAGCGTGTAAAAATTGCCTTAATTTTCCACAGGGAGAGGGAAAATAGGGAGGGGTTTGTGCTGTAATTCCCAGGTGGCAGAAATGTTCCCCTGCCACTCCGACAAGAAGTGAGGATTGTGTTCAGCACCTGACAAGTGTTTGCCCTAGCAGGATTTTGATGAGTTTCATGCAGAGAAAAACAGGCATTATATTAATGAAGTGCTGGGCTAAGTGGGCTGCAGCAAGTGGAGTTTGTATAAATAAATGTATAAAAATAAAATCAGGGAAGATTAATGCCTCTAGTCGTGAAGGCAAATGACTAAGCAAATAAATATGTAAACTGTCAGAGAGGGAGAATAAAGAAATGAAACATCAGAAAATGATGTTTTTACAGATCCAGCAGAGAAAATTGTCAGGCTGTGTTGCTTATTTAACTGCTGGTATTATTGGGAAAATGAGCAATGACAATTCCAATTAACTCCTGAAGCTTTCTGATGTGCTTCACGATAGATCTGTGACCAGGGCCTTTATTCAGGGCTGCTGGGACTCAATAACGTGGCAGAGGTCATGGCCAGGATTAATTAAGAGGATTAGTTAAGGATTAATTAAGTTTTAATCAAGGTGTACCTGAGCCCTGACCCAACACTCACTGAAATTTAGGATAATCCTGCCCTCAGCCTCAAGTGGTGCTTGTTCCTTCTCTCTGGAATTAAAAACCAGGGAATTAAATCCAGGGAACCAAAGAGAACCAAACCCAGGGAGCCAAACCCAGGGAACCAAAAGGAACCAAACCCAGGGAACCAAAGAGAATCAAACCCAGGGAATCAAAGAGAGCCAAACCCAGGGAACCAAAGAGAGCCAAACCCAGGGAATCAAATCCAGGGAACCAAACCCAGGGAATCAAACACAAACCAACCCCAACTCTGCTCCTGCAGGGAGAGCCCCGTTCTGGTGGCTCCTTGGATTTCCAGTGATGGAACAACTCCCAGAATCATCCAGTTTGGAGAACACCTCTGGGATCATCCAGTGCCACCAGCCCAGTGCCACATCCAGCCCTTCTCGGGCACTCCAGCACCTCCCTGGGCCTGGTGCCCTCTCCATGAAGGAATTCCTGTGAGGAGCCCTGGGAGGCTCTGGGGTTTTTTGGGAGGCTGTGTGCTGTACATGACACGTCCTGGCAGGGTGAGGAGGAGCTGCTGGAGCTGCTCTGCCCCATCCCTGGAGGGAGGCCTGGCCCAGCTCCGGAGCTGCACAGCCCTCACTGTTCTGGCCAGGAGTACAAACAATTTCCATTGTGCAGCTCAGGCAGAAACAAATATCTCCAGAGCTGTCGAGTCTTGCACTTTGATGCGTTTTCATTTGGCACGGGGAGGTGCAATCATTAAACAAATGTGTTTATCTACGCGGGCAACTTTGATCTGGCGTGGGCAGCAAAACCTCGTTAGTGCAGGAGGAGTGTGGGGAGTTCTGTGAGAACAAAGAGCAGAGAGCCCGTGCTGAGCCTGCCAGCGAGGGATTGCAAAGCCTTTCAGTGCCTTCCAACACCTCGGAGAGGAATTTTTATTCTTCAGAATGTATCTCTTCTTAATTTGCCCCTGGAATGGCCCTGTGTTGTTAAGGCAGAAAGGCGTTTTCATTCCGTTGGGATGAGTCTGGGGGCAAGTCAAGGAGATTTATGGAGGGCAGATACCAGCTCATCCCACTCCTTGCTGCAGCCAAAAGCCACGTAGGGCTGGATTTATCCAGCTCTGGGTCAGCACTGTGTGCTCAGCTGTGCCTTCAGAAGATTTTGCTGTCTTGAAAGACGAGGGGCTCCTCTCACACCTTCAAACCATAAAGGAAAAACCATCGAGCACTCAGCGTCTTCCAGGTCCATCATCTGTCAGATTCCCCCATCTGCAAATGGTCCTGGGAGCTGATGGGGCACAGGGAGTTCATGGGATCCCTCTGGTCCAGGTGTGGATAACTCTGAGGCACTGTTAGGGGTGGGTGCAGATTCCCCACAAACCCTCCTTTTGCAGCTCTTCCTTTTTAACGAGTTACAAAACCCACTAATCCACTTTCTCTCCTTTTATTACCAGCTGCAAGTGTCCAAATATTTCCCCATCTGCCTCCTGACTGTACAAAGCGCTGCCTCTCCAGCCCAGTAAATGCAGCATTTGTGACATTCCAAAAGCTGTTGCCCATTAGCAGTTTCTCAGGCTTCGGAGTGTTTTGCAACCCAGCAGTCTGCCTAATGATTGAGGGGAAAACAACATAATCATGTGCTGACATTCCAAGTGATTTTATAAGCCACTTTTATCTGGGATGCCCTTTCCCTCTGCTCCAGCCACTGCTGCTTTCTGTGGAGGAGCCCTAGAGGTCCTCCTTCAGCTGCTCTGGAGCTTCCCTCTTGAGCACATCCCCTCATCCTCCAAAGATAAACGAAATTTAGCTGATGGTAACTGTTGTTAACTGCCTTGAGCCCCCACTGGAATTATCCCCAAGGCACCTTCACTTTTTAATTAAATATTTGCTGAATGAATGGAAAATGTGGCTGGCTTTGTGGAGAAGGGATGACACTGCTGGGTCACCCATCTGCAGCCCTTGGGATCAGGTCTGGGTTTAAAAGCTGTGGTGGGGTCCTGCCTGTCCTGAGGGGCTGAGAGACAACCCTTGGAGCCACCATCCCTGGAAGTCTTCAGAGAAACGAGCAGGTGTGGGAATTTGTGGTGTGGTTTGGACTGTATTTGGTCAAAGGTTGAGCTCAGAGGTCTGTCCCAAGGTCTTTAGAGGTGTAAAATCAGCAGCTGCCAGGTGCAACATCTTCCCTGTGTACGAAAATTCTGGGTGCTGCTTCCAGCTGGGGAGGTCTATCTCCATTAAATTCTTTTTTTTTTAAGAATTCCAGAGGCATCAGGAGTGTCAGGGTGGTGTAACTCCCAGGTGAGAACATCTGGGGCCCTGTGTGGGTCAGCAGAGGACACAGAACTGTTCCCCCCTCATGGAGAAGCTTTGCAGAGTGGGAAGAAGTCCAAAGAGCACAAGAATCGTGTAGTCCACGTGTCCAGAGGTTCTCCTGCTTCTTCTGGATGCTGGAATTAATTCCAGTTTTCCTGTGGGGCCCCAGACAAGGCTCAGTGAGGTTTCTCAGGGGCAGAGCACGTGGCAGAGCTTCTCCCTGATTTCTGAGCTCTGGGGAGATGAAAAACTGAGCTTCCACCCCTCCTCCCCAGGGTGGGAAGCCACAGGAACATCCCAAAGGATCCACTGGGGCCCGTTCCTGTGAGGTTTTCCAAGGAAACCATTTGTCAGCTGCAACAAAACCCCAGGCCAGCTAAAACTCACATTTTTGGGCTACTTTTTACCAGAAACAATCAAAGTGATCTTCTGCTGAGGTGAGATTCACCTGACAAATAAAGCACAAACCTATTTAATTGAAATTAGGAGAATTCTCATCATCTCCAGAAGAGAAGGGGGAACGAGGGGTAAAAACAAAACGAGAATTCTACCAGGGTGCCCTCACCATTCAAATAAAATCCTGCCAAGTCATTTAGCAACGTTTTTATTCCTGGTGGATTTCTTTAATCCTTCCAAGAAAAGTTAGAGGATCAAAAGTGATGCTCACTTTTGACAGGGTTTTCATGGAAAGTTTGAGACAGTGGAAAACAATTTCTTGGTTTGTTGTTTGTTTTGGTTTTTTTTTTTTTTTTTAATGTCAGCGATACTTAAAATTTGCCAACTGTGTGACATTTTCAGCAATTCCTATACATGCCAGAAAATCCGGGACACCAAAAGCGGGATGCAAACCATGGGAATGGAGAGAATAAAATGATAGGGATTGTTTTATCTGGGAGCCAAAGCTGTTACCTTTAAATGAGATTGATCATTCTCAGAACAGATCAACTATTTCTGTGGGGAAAAGCTTTATAAAGACTATTGTCTTGTTAAACTATGGAAAAGCAAAATTTGAACTCTCTCTTAAGAGCATCAGTCCAAAGCTGTACAGTTCTGTTTATGGTTATCCAGCACGAGGCCAAACCACTGGGACTTCAAAAAAAGGATTTTCAGAAGAAAATAGAAACTCTCATTCATTCGTTCCAGCAATGAAATTGAAAAATAATTAAGTAAATTGAAAAATAAGAAATTATTTCTGCATTGTTATATGTTCATAGTTTCCAGTGTTTAGATGTTAAAATTGTGGTTGGTTTTTCTTGGTGGCTGAACTAAAGAAAGAACGGAGAAAGGGGGGAAAAAAAAAAAAGGGTCCAAAGGGGATTTCATTAAAGCATTAAAAGTTATGAGGGGCACAGCTGTCTGATCACTTCATTGTCCCTCAGGGAACAGTCAAGGGGTCAGGATTAATGACAACTACATTTAAAGCATGTCAAAGGGAAAATATCCGACGTGTTTAAGCAGCCTTTGGAATTAGCGGGCGCAGGAAGGGGAGGTGTAATTTGACTTTTTAAAAGGCTGCATCCCTTTATAAACAGCTATAGCTTGGAGGGAATATTTATATCCTGACTCTTATTTATACCCTGACACTTGACAGCTCCAAGCTGAGCTGCAGGGCTGAGGTTTAGTGGTGGTCAAGCCTAAAAAACAAAAATTATTGATGAGCAGCAAAGCCCCCATAGGCTGCTCACTCACAAACACAAAGGAAAGTCCAGCATGTCTGTAAATTGATAAATTCAATTAAAATTGTCTCTTTCAAGAGTAGCTGATGAGTCTGAATTTCAGGTTCAGATCAAGGCATGGCCACCATGAACCCTCTGTACTTGAGTGCTGGTGCCCTGTAGCTCCTTTGGACTTTGCTGCCAAAAAAAGAAAGGCAAAATATACAAAAACCCCTCCAAAATCCAATGCAAGTCTTTTCAACACAGTCTGCTCACTCACAAACACAAAGGAAAGTCCAGCATGTCTGTAAATTGATAAATTCAATTAAAATTGTCTCTTTCAAGAGTAGCTGATGAGTCTGAATGTCAGATTCAGATTAAGGCATGGGTATGTACCCATGTACCTGGGTGCTGGTGCCCTGTAGCTCCTTTAGACTTTACCACCAAATAAAAAAATAAAAAAAGGCAAAATGTACAAAACCCCCTCCAAAATCCAAAATAAACCGTTTCAACACAGCCTGAATCCCCACAGCTTATTCCCGTGGCACCCTGCACAGTAAACTGTGAGTAAATGGCTTTTTTTCCCCATCCAGAATTGATCTTTATTGCTCCTGTAGCAACACTCATAACACTGCACGAGTTAACAAAGAGGCTGAGCCAAGGTACTTCAAGCAGTGAATAAAATGTCACCTGGAGCAGCCCATTGATGGAAATTAAATCCAGTGTGCTCCTGGGGTTGTTTCTAATCTTGTTTGGCTCCCGAAGAAAACCTGCCTGTCTCCCATCCCTCTGCACAGCCAGGGATTGTGAGTCAGGCCCAGGTTTGCAGGTTATTAACTCATCTATTCTTAGGTAATTAAATAAAGAGTGTAAGACGTGCAAGTTGGAGAAAAAAAAAATATTACAAAATGTAGGATAATTTGTTTCCCCTCTTCCAAGGGTTTATTTTTTGCTCAACTCTCTTCTATTCTTTCCATTTCTTGGCGTCAGCATCGTTTCCAGAAGTCAAATCCCACGTTAGTCTTTGTTATTTTTAATTCTCCCTTTGCTTCCAGGGATGGGGCAGCCACAGATTCTCTGGGCAACTTGTGCCAGCAGCTCAGCACCCTCACAGGGAACAATTTCTGCCCAATAGCCACTCTAAATTTACCTTTTTTTAAGCCTAAAGTCATTCCCCCCTCATCCTACCCCTGCATTTGCATCTTTTTTAACCCAAAGCTTCAATAAATTTTGAAGGCAAAGCATTTATGGAAGTCCATATTCACCGAAGAACCCACTGCTTTTAATAAAAGTTCTGTTGGGTTGTTTTCTTCTAAGATTAGGAGCGGGAAGGAAAATTTAAGCATTTAAATCAAGTATCCTTTATAACCATTAGCCAAAGCCTGTGGGCTCCTTTCAAGTGTATTGATGGTTTCTTCTGGAAATATCCTGACAAACATTAGAGTGATCAAACGGGATGGATGTGTTATTTATCTGCTTTAAACTGCATTTTCCTGGGATTGTGCAGCCAGGATTGGGATACACGAGGTGTTCCTGGCACTTCCCAGGNTGAGGTGTGGGGCTCTCTGAGCCGCCCAGTCCTGCTCTGCTGGGGATGCCCTGCAGAGCTGAGACAGAACTGAGATAATGCCCCTGCCAGGGAGGCCTGGCAGAGCTGAGACAGAACTGAGATAATGCCCCTGCCAGGGAGGCCTGGCAGAGCTGAGACAGAACTGAGATAATGCCCCTGCCAGGGAGGCCTGGCAGAGCTGAGACAGAACTGAGATAATGCCCCTGCCAGGGAGGCCTGGCAGAGCTGAGACAGAACTGAGATAATGCCCCTGCCAGGGAGGCCTGGCAGAGCTGAGACAGAACTGAGATAATGAAGAATAAACAACCTTGGAACAGGCACTGGGGACTCAGCTTTGTCGTCTCTGCCTTTGGTGTGAAACACTCAGGGCAAAGAGAAGACTGAACAGCAGTTCAGTCTCTGGGAACAGCAACCCCGAGGAGAATCTCAGGGAACAGCAACCCTGAGACCCAGGTTCTCAGGAACAGCCCTTTGCCCTTCCCTCTGGCCACCCAGCCAGAGTTATCAAAGTGTGAAACCCGTGACCATTGTCCATTTTGGGTGGGCTTCATCTGCCCTAAATGCACCTGAAGGCCATTCCACAAATAGAACTGCTTTTTATTGCCTTCACTTTGTCTGGTCTGTGTTTTTAGGTAGCCCCAGAAGGCACCAGTGTAGGAATGGAGGACAAAGGAGTTGGTGTCCCAGCATCTCCCAATTCCAGGGATTCACTCTGTGCAGCTCAGCCCCTCCAGGTCCCCCTGCCCCGGTGAGGATCTGGGGACAGGAGCAGCTCTGAGCCTCTGTGCTGAGCCCAGAGCCAGAGCCTCTCCTCCCATGTGCATTGGGTTTGCAGCTATGGCAACAGTGCATGGCAACAGTGCATGGCAACAGTGCATGCGTGAGGAGGAGGCAGAGCCCAAAATAGGCACCAGCTCCTGCCTGGGACGGGCTGGGAGCAAACCTGTGTGGTCACCCCAGAGCTGTGCCAGAGGCTCAGCCCTGCAGCTCCCTCACACCCACCAGGCACCAGCACCTGGAGCTGCAGGAGCTCTGCTGGGCACTCCAAACCTTCTCCAGAGCTCTGGGTTTGCCCCTCCAGCACCTGGAGCTCTGCTGGGCACTCCAAACCTTCTCCAGCTTCTCCAGAGCTCTGAGTTTGCCCCTCCAGCACCTGGAGCTGCAGGAGCTCTGCTGGGTGCTCCAAACCTTCTCCAGAGCTCTGAGTTTGTCCCTCCAGCACCTGGAGCTCTGCTGGGTGCTCCAAACCTTCTCCAGAGCTCTGATTTTTCCCCTCCATCCCCTTCCCACCCGGAGTGTGCCCATCTCCAGGGGAGTTGTTGTCCAGCCCTGGTGGAAATCTGACTGCCGGGTTTGGTGAAGTCGAGAGAAACCTCCCCACACAACCCCTCAGCAAACAAATCCTCCAGGAACCAGCAGATTCCATAGGGAAGAAGGACATTTCTTCCAGCTCCAGCCCTACTCCACTATTTTGGAGAGGGGGAAAGCTGGGGAAGTGGAAAATAGTAGCCTTGGCTCGGGAGCTGTAACCTGTTTTGGTCCGCGTTAATTAATTTGGCAGTGGCTGCTTTGTGTGCTATTCTTAGGCTCTCTATCCCCCTCTGCAACAAATTAGGGCTTTCACATCTGCCTAAAAATAAAACTTTCCTGTCTGCTGGCACACGAGCCAAACCAGAGTGCAGCATATGTGCAATAAAGATGCACAGCTGTTCTGTCTATGAACTCGGGAACGTGTGAGGGTTTTTTTTGTTTTTTTTTTTTTTTTGTGAGGGATACAGGAGGTACCCAACACTGAGGAACAGCTTTTCCAAGAAACTGTCAGGCATTTTCCAGAGGTGGCTGAAAAAGGTGAAATTAGAGGGAAAATATCCAGGCCAAATCGCAAGAACTTCAACAGAAAAATGTTAATTCTTTGTATTGTGAAAGGTGATGGTCTTGATTAAAAAGGAATAGTCAAAAGGGAGGTTTAATTCTCTTGTATTCCATGGAGCTCCCAGAGAGGCCTCATTTCAGAGCTTTTGCAGCTCATTTTCTGCCCTGACCCTTTTCGCTGCCCAGGTGTGGAGCAGGACCTGATTTTGGGAAAAGATTCTTCCCCCAGAGGCTCCCCAGGGAATGGGCACTGCTCCAAACCTGCCAGAGCTCAGGAATCACTGGGAAAAACCTCCCAGGCACACAATTTGTTATTTAGGGTGTCCTGTGCAATGTCCAGGGGATGAATCTGATGATCCTTGTGCTTCCCTTCCCTCAGGATATTCCAGAATTATACACACACACATATACATATATATTTATATCTATAATATTGAAGTATTTCACACTCTTTGTCACTTTGAAGCCGCCCTGAGTGAGATATTTTGCACCAAGCTGAAAAGGTGGTGGAGCAGAAGGTGCAGGATTTGGAACCCATCTTTGTGCCACCAGCCACGTGCTCAGTGAGATTTTGTCACCTCCAAAGCTCTGCTGGGCTCTGAATTCCCATTCTTTCCATGGCTCGGGCAGGGAGCTGTTCCAGGGAGCTGTTCCAGGGAGCCAGGTGGAGCTGGGCTGGCTCTCCAGCACCTGACACTTTTAGATTTGCTCTTTGGGTGAGATTAGCCCCTGGATTGCCTCTGGCACTGGTACTGACCCTGCCTGGGCATTCCTCACACCCTGGGCTGGGCAGTTCTTGCTTTGCTCCTCTCCCTCCTGTTCATTTCGAAGGTTGTTAAGTGGGCAATGAGATTTTTTTTTTTCCCTAAAAACTGGTGAGATGGAAACATTTCACATTTATATTTGCCCCCAAATTTAACTACCAAAACAATAGGTTTCAAAGTATTTTTTGAGATAAAGAGGTAAAAAACCCCACCCTGTTATCTGATTAGTTGAAAGTGCACCTGACCCAGGATAGCAAACAGCAATTAACACTTTTAATTCCTAATTTATCGTCTAGGAAATGGTGATTTCTGGAGCTTTGGGCCTTGAATCCAGGGTGCTCTCAAAGCTCTTTCTCCTTGAGGGTTTTCCTGGTCCCTGAAGGATTTTCCTGCCAGGGCTCAGCCCAGGCTGATTCCAAGACACAAAGTCGAGTCAGACCAGCCCGTGCAAGAACCAAAAACCAAAGAGAAAGAACACTCTCTTCACTTTTTCTCCTTCTCTGAATTCCATGACATTTCACAGAAATGACTGCAAAACTTTTTCCATTCAGATTTCAGCGCTGGTTTGGTGACAAACTTGGGAAGATTAGCAATTTTCCATCATTAGAAAGGAGCTCTGGTGCTGAAGCTGACTAAAGCTCTCCAGGCCAAGATGCACTTTCAGGTCTTTTACAGCGTTGCAAAGTTTGAGCCTTGGTTTAAGGATGATGATTTTCTAGGCCAAGAATCCTCATCCTAATTAGACAAAAATACACTAATTTGTGCATCAGCAGGACCCTCATCCACATCTGTTCCTGGCTGCCACTGGCCCCATCATTTCATTATTTTCTGTGCTCATTCTCCTGCCTTTTACCTCACAGAACTTCTGAACACTTTGAAAAAATGGACCTCATCAAAGAGAGAAAAAAACCTGAATTTTGTAAAGTGTTTATATTTTTTATGTTGAAAACCAAACACTGGGAATGGTTTTGGTGAAGCACACTGAGCTTTCAGGCAAGGGAATGACTGCAATAGATGGTTTTCTTTTTAAAAACAAATAATTTCAAGTTCAGTAGCGCCTGAAACGCAAAACAGGAATGTTCCAAAAGTTTGTTTTCGTGTCCTGAATTGTACCTGCAAAACCAAAGCATTTTTCAACTCAGGAAAACATTCTGCATGAAAAATATTGATCTGTGGCCACCCCGTGCATTGCCAATAATGCCTTTTCTTATCTCTCCTGACTTCCCCACCTTTGTGATGAGAGAAAAAGCAGCAGCTCTCCCTGTTCCTGGTGATCTGCTCCTCAGAGCCAATGTCAATAGTGTTAATAATGTTTTCCAAAAAAAAGAAAAAAAGAAAAGAAATTCCAGAGCTTTATTTGATATTGGTGGATGCACGTGAGGTGAGAAGTGAGATTTTGCAGGGATAACGTGGGAAATAATTAATTGTTAATTAAATATTAATAATCAATTAAACTCCTTCTCCAAATGTCCCAGTGCCTGCTCAGCTCAGCAGCAGCCTGAAGGAGCAGCACAAAACGAGGTGGTTTTTAGGAGACCTTTTATAAAAATGACACCAGTGACTCACTGGTGTTCCTGGGAACGTCCTGCCTTGGGGACAGCTCCTGCTGGGAGCCCAGGAACAGCCTGTGACTCAGCAGGGACAGGAGCTGAACCTTCCCTGGGCTCCACCAGAGATCTGAGGAGAGGAAAATGCCCCTGGCAGTGCCCAGGGCTGGGGTGGCACCAAGGGGTGGCACAGAGGGGGTGGCACAGAGGGGGTGGCAGAGGTGTCCGGGGCTGAAATTTGGGCTCCTTTATTTGAGGCATCTCCCCCTGAGGGTCACAGGGAATCCTGCAAGTGGGTGGGCTGTGAAATAAATCAGGAAATTCTTTATGCAGGGGGTGCCCCAGAGAAGCTTCCCTGGATCCCTGGAGGTGTCCAAGGAGCAGCCTGGGGCAGTGGAAGGTGTCCCTGCCCCTTGAATGAAGTGGTTTTTAGGGGCTCTTCCAACACAAACCATTCCATGATTGATAAGGCACACCCTGCGTCCCTGAGGCTCTGGGAAATATTTGTGGAGAACTCTCAAATCGTTCAATAAAGATGGAAACTGAGAACTCAAACACACTGAAAAAAAATCCCTTTGTTGAGTCGAGCTCTTTGCCATCAAGTAATAAAGAGGAGCAATATGTATTTCCATCAGGAAAAAGTCCACAGAGATCCACAGCAGAGGCTCAAATCTTGGAATTAACAGCATTCCTATAGCTTCAAAGCAAAAATCAAAAGGTTTAATAGAGAATTAGTGGGGTCTATGTGAAAAATAAAAGTACAAAAGATTAGATAAGAGGTGAGCTGTGCCTTTGTCAGTTAAAAGCTGCTCTGCTCCCATCACGAAACTTGGGAATTACAGAGCCCCTCTGCCCTTCCTGACACATTCCTTGGAGATGGATTGGCCCAGGAAGCCCAGGAAACACCCAGACCTTGCACTGATCCATCCAATGCTCTTCCCATCCAAACAACCCCTGGCTTCTCCAGCAGGGCCACCTCAGCCAGGCTCCATCAGCACCTCCCTGTTATTCCAGTCCCTGGGCTGATTTACGCTTCCCAGTGTCTTTGGACAGTTATTTCAGGCCTCATTCCTAATTATTGTGTTCCAGGGCAGTGTTATCATGCTATAGATGTATTTGTTTAAATCCTGGCTGACTTCATGGGGACAGTTTTTTAAAGGAAGGAGAGAATGAAAATCAAAGTCAAAACACGTGCTGGCTTTTTTGGGATGGGTGCCAGCCCGGTTTAGCTGGCACAAAATGAACAATAACTGTGGGATTATCTGCTCTTTTATTACCCAAATAATCATTGGATTTTTGCTGGGATATTTTAGTTCAGAACTTTTCTCTGCCCAACAGAAAGGAGCAGAACTTCTCTGTGTTCCAGCTCCACACTGATCCATTCTTCTCCTTCAAAAGAAATTAATGGGAAAAAAAGATTATAAATTTCTAGACACTTTTCCCCATTGAAAACTCTCTCTTGATATTGTCATGTTAATATTTTACTCTCCTGCTGTGGAGTGAGGCCTGGACTTGGGGTGTGTTCCTGAGTATTTTAATTTGAATTGTTCCTTGTTGGAGTTTAGCATTTAAACAGCTTTGATGTGGATCATATTTATCCAGGCTGGTTTTCCATGCTTTCCATCCTGAGGCTTCCTTGGAAGCAGACACTTCCACAGGCACCAGTCAGGTTCTGATCCAAAATCTGAATTCCTGAAAATGGATCTGAGGAATGTTAGAGCACAAGAAATGCTTGGGATGGGAAGGGGTGGGAGGGAAAGGCTTAGAAGCAGAAATTTGGGAGAAGACTCCTTTAGAGGAGCTGGGAACACTTTGTGTTTGTCTGGGATCACGTCCCTCCAAGCTTTTCATTTCCCACAATCTCAGCCTACAGAGATCCCGAAAACCAGACCTGGCAATGTTGGACTTGATGATCCTGGAGGTCTTTTCCAACCTCGGAGACTCCGTGGTCACTCAGGGGCTTGGGTGGGTTGGGTTTGGTCTGGGGAAGCTCCTTGGATTAAATGGGAGCATCTGGGGAGGGGATCCAGAATCTGGGAAGGGGATCCACAGCCTGGGAAAGGGATCCAGAATCTGGGATGGAGATCCGGAATCTGGGAAAGGGATTCACAGCCTGGGAAAGGGATCCAGAATCTGGAATGGGGATCCAGAATCTGGGAAGGGGATCCAGAATCTGGAATGGGGATCCAGAATCTGGGAAGGGGATCCAGAATTTGGGAATGGGGATCCAGAATTTGGGAAGGGAATCCAAAATTTGAGAAGGGGATCCAGAATTCAGGAAGGGGATCCAGAATTTGGGAATGGGGATCCAGAATTTGGGAAGGGAATCCAAAATTTGAGAAGGGGATCCAGAATTCAGGAAGGGGATCCAGAATCTGGGAATGGGGATCTAGAATTCATGAAGGAGATCTATGATCTGGGTAAATGCATCTGAAGCCTGGGAAAGGGGACCCACAATCTGGGAAAGGGGATCCAGCCTAGGAAGGGGATACAGAGCCTGAGATTTGGATTCACTGTCTGGGAATGGGATCCTCAGCCTGGGAATGGGATCCTCAGCCTGGGAATGGATCCTCAGCCTGGGAAGGGGATCCAAGCCTGGGAAGGAGATCCAAGCCTGGGAAGGAGATCCAAGCCTGGTTCCACAGTGCAGGGAGAGCTCAGGCTGCAGGAGGGGCAGAGGCTGGCACATCCCAGCTCCTGCCTCTTCTCCCAGAGATGGGACATCCAGCCCGGCCAGGGAACAAGGGGAGAGGAGAACTCCTGCCCTCAGACCTTGCCCAAAATCAGCCAAATTCAAGTTTACATTCTTCAACTTCTAATCTTGGCCCTGCTGCTGCTGCTTTCACTCTGAGAGTGCTGAATGCACAGAAAGAGAAAAATAAGGAGGGAATGACAGACGGAAAAAGTGTGTTTGAGCCACAGCTGTTTCCTCCTTCCTTCAGCAAAAATGATTTAAGCACCTTATAACCTAAGGGAGTAAAAAAAAGAAAAGAAAAGATGGTTTTGTAAGTGAAAAATGTCCTGTCAAAACATCTGCTATAAAATTTCTCATTGTTAAGTAATAATTCTGAGATATTATCTTACTTAATGATTTAGGATTGGGGTTTTTTCTTAACCAATCCCAAAATTTCCATTACAGAGAGAAAGGAACTGGCCACTGGTGACAGATTTTATGAGAAAAATATGAACGGAGTAAGGAAAACAGACAGGAAAAAAAAAACCTGAGGATTTTGCTTGCGTATGATGTTCTGCCTAGATGGGGAAAATAGAGGATAATCAAGGGCTTTGGGGAATAATTAAAAGGGAAGACAGGAGCAGTTTCCCACCTGAAGAGTGGGAAGTTGCTGTCTAAGGTTCATCCTACCCAATATCAGGCAGTTCTGTTTTCAGGATGGAAAAAAGGGAGAGATAAAGGGAGGAATTGATGTTTTAGGGGAACCAAAGCACCCTCAGGTTTCTCCATTACCTGAAACCCTCAAAAGACCAAATTTTTACTGCAAGAATCACACCCAGGGCACAAAACTTGGGTGAGGAAAAGCAAGGTGGGAGCTTTTAGAGATGTGAGAGTGGAAATAAATCCAGGTTCAAGCAGCACATGAGGTTAGATCCCACTTTTTAACTTTGTCCTCACATTTGGTCTCTTTAGCAGCTCTGAGAGGGGCCAGGGAATCAGATTTTGATGGTGATAAATCAAATTTCTTCCTTATATTGGGTATTTCATCCCATTTTCCTTTCAAGCCTGCTCTAAGTTGCTGCCACCTCAGAGGTGAGTGTTGGGAAAGGTTTAGAGCTGCTTTATCCTGCTGGGGGCAGGGGAGGCAAGGAGTCAATTAAGAGAATAAACATAATTTTTAGGATGTGGAGAGGTTGGTATTTGGCTCTCTGCCTGGAGCTGTTCACCTGACAGCAGCTGCATCAGAGGGGAGAGAGTGGAGAGGAGCCAGGGTGATCTTCCCAGTGCTCCAGCAGCACCGGGAATTAGGCAAATAAAATGCCTAATTCATTATTTCAGCCTAAAAACCGAGTGGGTTTAGTATAGAAACCAGGAGGGAGGAAAAGATGGAGCCTTAATTTCACATTTCCTACAGCCCCACGTTTCACAAATGCCTCTAATTTGGCCCAAAATTGTCTCTATTCCATTTCACGAGGTAACCCACAAGCAGATTTGGAAACAGCTGCCAAACATGGGGCTGAAACACAATTTAAAGCTCCTGAAAAAACCCTGCACCACAAAAGCAGCTCGGAACGGTGAAGCTTTGCTTCTCGGAATCGGGGACCCGTGTCAAAACAAAACTCTGCTTATCAATCTTTAATTGAGCTTGTGCATGAGGCAGAAGACATCAGGTATCAACAAAAGCAGACAGGTTTGAAATGAGAAGCAGATGGTCCCCCCAAAGCTCTTGTCTTGGAAAATAAATGAGAGGAAAGAGAAGCAAATTGAGTAGCAGGGCCGGGTTTATATCCAGTGATCTGCTCCGAGATCTGGAAACAGTTGACAATTAATTGAAATAACACATTGCAAATTGTCACTGGACGCTGAAAAAAAAAAAAATGCTGTTTGCTCTGGAAATTTGGATTGTGCTGAAGGCATTGTAAGGAAAAAATGTTACCCAGCTCAACCCAAATTTCCACAGAATTTTGCCACCCAAAACATTTGCAGGGATTTTAAGTACAAGCTGATATTTGGGGCTTTTTTAACCATCAAGAGGTGAAGTTGGCCTTTCTCCAGTGCAAAACCCTGACTCCTTTCATGGGGAAAAAAAGCAATAAATCATTTTTCAGATTGAAGTAAAGCTGCAGAACCTCACCAGCATCTCCACAAGCACCTGGGTTTTACTGTCCAACTATTTGTTCAGAAATAATTCAAGATTTAGCCTCATTTTTCTTAAACATAGGACACTCATCAAAACCATGGCATTGAGGCCAAAGAGGCTCTTCTAGGATTTGTTCTCCCTTATCTCCCTCATAAATAAGTTCTTTCTGCACTGGAGAAGGAAAAGGGAAGGAGGGAGGGAAATGCCACCCACTGGGAAGCAGGAAAGGGAGAGAAACCCAGCCCCAAATCTCCATTTTCCCTGATTTTGGCAGGTGTTTGAGTGCAGTGGCCAAGCAAGGTTGGTTTTGTGGAAAAATACTCCTGTGTGGGGGTATTTTTGCTGTCACTGGTGCAGTATCAGAGCCCCGAATCAGCAGGAGAATTCCTCATGGAACACAGACTTCCTCCTGTGTCCCACAGCCTGGCAGGGCTTGCTCCCCTCTGGAATGAGGGCACTGGGGCTCCCAAATCCCCAAGGAAACAGCAAAGAGGCCAAGGGGCAGCTGGAAAAAAAAAATTAAAACAAGCCCACTGCACAGCCTGTTTCCACTGGGAATTGGAAATACCTTGCTGCTGCATTCTTTCCACTTCTGCAAGGGCCGTGCTTGGATTTCATTAAAAAACATTTCCCCTTATCTGGAGCAGGGTCTGACATAAGCCACGGGTTTGTTACTCCTGACATAGTTTCTCTGTGAGCTGCTTGGGCTTTTCCTGCAGGATCTTGTTATTTCTGCCCTTTCTGCTGTTTGGAGGGGAGGCCTTAGGTGCTGGATGTGGCAGGATTTTTGTGGGAAGGTGTATTCCAGAGGCAAGGTGTAAATCGGGATAACACCATGTGCTCATCAGCACAGAGCCACAGTGGGTGTGTAAATCAGGAGTGTGCAAATCCAGCAGGACCTTGGATAATCTGGGCACAGGGTGAAATTTTGGAAGGATTTTTAGCTGCATTTTCAGCCCCTCTTTTCTATCTGTGACCAGCTTTTCACTGCATCTTTTGAAAACCTCTCCAGTTTTATCTGTCTCAGATAAGGGTGCTCTGTTCAGTGAGGTTATCACTGAAATTCATTTTGTTCCAGCAGATTTCTGTGCACGTTACAAAAACCAGAACCCTCCTCTGCTCCTTGCAACTACAGGAAGTCAATAGGAGTTTTACACTGACTTGACTTCAAGGAGAAACAGATCTTTTACCTGCCAGGTAGTGATAGGAAAGGGAGGGGGGATGGCTTCAGACTGAGAGGAGGTTTGGATTTGAGACTGGGAAGGAATTATTCCCTGGGAGAGTGGGCAGGCACAAGGGCTGTGGAAAAAAAATCCCCTGGATCCCTGGCAGTGCCCAAGGCCAGGCTGGACAGGGCTTGGAGCACCCTGGGACAGGGGAAGGTGTCCCTGCCATGGCAGGGGTGGCACTGGATGAGCTTTGAGGTCCTTTCCCACCCAAACCATTCCATGATACGATGTTGATGGAAAAGAGAGGTAGAAGGGATGACAGTAAAAGGAATTATTTGCATTTACCAGGCTATGAAGGGAACTCTGTTCTCTTTACATGCCTGCATCCTTCTCTACCCAACAAACAGATATTTTGTTCATTTTTGAGCTCCTACCTGGGCCTTAAATTTTTCAGAAGAAAAGCCAAGGTCCTCATTTGCTGTTGTCAATGAGAAAATGAACATCCTGCATTAGGGCCCACAGTGTTTCCTCCCACCTCTGTGTGGGACACCAGAGGGGTAATTAATTGCTGCATTGCTACATGAGGATTGTTTTGTTCTGGTGAAAGCAAAGGAAGAACCACAGACCTTTCCTCTGAGCCCTCAGATTATGATACCACCTGAAAATGCGTTGGATGGAAAACTTCCATGGAGGAAGGATCCTCACCAGCACCTCCAGAAAGAGGAGCTTGTTGTAGGGCATGAAGAATCCAGGGAACAGAGACTCTTCCTCAGGGGTTGTTAAATGGGATTGACTTGTTTTGCCCGAGGAGAGGAGGCTGAGAGGGGATCTGACAGCGGCGAGAGCATCAAGGAGGCGAAGCAGCAGGCAGAGGAAAGTTATTTAAGTGAAGAGACAATGTTGGCACGAGAAGAAATGGGTATAAATAGACAGAGGCTGGAAACCCCTTCCAATAGGAATAGTGAGGACACATGAAAGGAAATCAGGCCAGCTCTCCAAGCGAGGATCATGGAAAGCGACTCCGCGCTCTCTGCGGCGGCTGGGCCCTCTCCTGCAGGCTCCTTCTCCTCCTTCTGCATTTAATATCGAGGCTGGCACCAGCTGCAGCGGGGCCCCTGCACTGGTGAGCTCAAAAAAAGATCTGGGGATGGGGTCTTGCCACCAAATCTGTGCCTTGGAGGGTCCCCCTTGGGAACGGGGCTGGATTCCGTGTGCAGCCCCAGGGCCCGGCCAAGTGCAGCCCAGTCCAACTTGTGACAGCAGAAATGAGATCCTTTCCTGAGTCTGAAACGCCTCTTGGTGCTGTGTGAGCTCATGAAAAAGTCAGGATTATTTTTGTCTTTCTAAGTAAAAGGGAAGATTTACTGCGCTGATTTGATGACCTGATGTGTTTTCTGGACCGGGCCGTGCTGCGGGGCTGGAACAAAGGGCGATGAGCGCATCCACGATTTTCACAATAGCATCTTCTCCCCGTGGCACCGGGACAGACGAGGCTGCAGAAGGTTTGGAGCACTGAGCAGCTGGTTCCAGACAGGCAGAGGTCTGAACAGGCAGGAAAAACAGGATAGGAGCAAGTTCCTCATACTCATCCTCACTGTTACTCTTTATAGGATTGAGCGTCTTAAAGAGAGTCCCATCTTGGTATTCCTTCAATTCAGCTTTTATCTTTGGTGTTTGGGCAGGGTTTTAAATGTTGATTTTAGTCCTAGAAGCTTTCAGTGCTTTGCAGTAACAGGTGACCTTCTCCAGGGGACAGCGCTACCTGGGCCTGCTCACATTCCCTGGCTGCCATTCCCAGATTTTTCCTTTCTGAACACATTTTAGCAAAGTTTTCAATCTGTTATTGTTTTTTACTCTCTGGAGTGGATGTGGTGTTTGTACTTAGAGGAAACTACCATGAATTCTTGCAAAAGAAAGGAGATATAAAATATTGCCTCATTGACAGGCCCCTCCAGTCTCTCACACTCATAAAAGGACACTTTTATCTCATAAATGGGCACTTTCATCTCATAAACGATCACTTTACATAATGAATTGTCACTTTTACTTATGTTTTTTTTCACACACAAGACATGCTATTTTTGCTTTTTCCCCTGGCATCATCTCCTACCAAGACCTCATATTTCGCCTCCAGTTTCAACCCCAAATTTCACAAACTGCTGAGCAAAAAAACCTTTATTATGATGTTGCTAAAACAAATCCGAGTACGCAAGATTGTCCCTTGGCAACGGGCGCTGCTGCAGGGTCAGGCGTGGGTCAGGAGCGGGATGTTGGCAGTCACGGAGCCAGCAGCTCCCGTATTTTCCCGTCCTGAGCAGTTGTGGCAGGAGCAGGAGCGGTGACGTTTGTGGCCCAGCAGGAAACCTCTGGCTGGAGCAGCCGAGCCGGGAGCGCCGCAGCCACGACGGCTTTTTCCACGACGGCTGGAGCTCCTCGTGCCGCCGCGGCTCCCGCGCCCTTTCCGTGACTTCACGCTGCAAACACGAGCTGCTCTCCCTGCTGCTGCAGCCCAGCTCGGCCTGCAGGCCCGGCCCTGCTGCTCAGGCTGCTCAGCGGGCGCTGGCCTCGCTCCTCAGCGTCTCCTCGCAGGCTGCTGCTGTCTCTGCTCTCAGGAAAGGCAGGGCAGGGCAGGACAACGGGGCTGTCCCCTCTGAGACGCCTTCTGTGCTGTTCTGAAACACCTTCTGCTGTTCTGAAACACCTTCTGCTGTTCTGAAACACCTTCTGCCACTCTGAAACACCTTCACCCATTCTGAAACACCTTCTGTGCTGTTCTGAAACACCTTCTGTGCTGTTCTGAAACACCTTCTGCTGTTCTGAAACACCTTCACCCTTTCTAAAACACCTTCACTTATTCTGAGACACCTTCTGCCGTTCTGAAACACCTTCTGCTGTTCTGAAACACCTTCACCCGCTCTGAAATACCTTCTATTCTGTTCTGAAACACCTTCACCCTTTCTGAAACACCTTCATTCATTCTGAAACACCTTCACCCTTTCTGAAACATGTTCACCCCCTCTGAAACACCTTCTGCCACTCTGAAACACCTTCTGCCACTGTGAAACACCTCCTGTTCTGTTCTGAAACAGAACAGAATCTTCACCCTTTCTGAAACAACTTCATTCATTCTGAAACACCTTCACCCACTCTGAAACACCTTCTGTTGTGTTCTGAAACACCTTCACCCTTTCTGAAACACCTTCATTCATTCTGAAACACCTTCTGCCACTTTAAAACACCTTCTGCTGTTCTGTTCTGTTCTGAAACACCTTCACCCTTTCTGAAACACCTTCTGCTGTTCTGCAACACCTTCACCCACTCTGAAACACCTTCACCCACTCTGAGACACCTTCTGCCACCATGTCCAAATCTCTGGTTTCACCCTCCATGCTGCACCAGCCTTTTCCTTTACATTATCCAGGCTTTATCCTCCTCTGTGGCGTGGAAGACTCACCCAGCTGAGAGGTCCCTAAACTTCAGTGGTGATGGGACAGTTATTGAGTAGAAATTCCTGGTTTTACCTGTATTACAGAAAAGGTGATCCCTGAATTAACCTCATCTGTCCCACTGTCCTGTAAACATCCATGATCTCCATGTCTTTTGGTTATTCCAAAAAGGCACAGATACTTTTTTTTTTCCCAGTATCTCCACAGTTTATTCCACTTTTTTATCTTATTGCTGTTCCTTCATTTAAACATTTTTCCAAGTTTGCGGAAAGTCGTGCAGCCAAAACCACGACCCAGCAGACTCCTGTTTGCTGAGTGTTTGTTAAATAAAGGTTAAATACAGAGGTTCAGTGCTATTGATTTGATTGTTTTTTAAATTTCCGCCGCATGCAAAGGCCTTATGGATTGGATTTTCCTTGGAAAAGGACACTGATAAGGAAATATTGGGTGAGCAGGTGATGAAGGCAAAAGGCTGAGCCCACTGCAGGGCCTGACTTAAAGTCAGAGAGATTAATGGGAGGTTGGGAGCCACCACAACCTCAACAACCACTTGGAAAGCAGCTCCCACCTTAGAGTGGGATAAAAATGGGGTTTAGGGAGCACTGTTTTATCAGAAGTGGAAAGATCATGGGTCTGTGTTCAGCATAGACTCTATCCTTGGAGAATTGGTGTGGAATTATCAAAACAAATGACTCAGAAAAGGAATAAACTCTCTGTACTTTCACTTCTCCAGAATCAGATAAGATATTACTCACAGATCCAGGACTGCTGAAACGGTCATGACCAAAAATTGGCTTGCAGTTAAATTCTAAGGATTTATTTAGAATATGTTAAAGTGTCATTATAATAATCTTTTCTTGTGTTTGTCTGTGCAAAGGCCATCACATCCTAGTCCATGGCGATGAAGCTCACCAGTGTTTCAGGAAAATTCCTGCTGAGCGAATTTTAAACCAAAAATCACCTTCCAAGTGAGGGGAAAAGACTGAGTTTTTGGAGGATGTAAGAGAAGGAGAATTTAGCCAGAGAAAGTCAGACTCACGGCATGGTTTGGGTTACAATGTCTCGGGGTCGTTGTTTCCTGAGATTCTCCTCGGGGTTTCTGTTCCCCGAGGCAGTGGGGTCTCCCCCAGGGTTGCTGTTCCCTGGGGATTCCCCTGGGGTTGCTGTTCCCAAGGTAATCAGGTTTTCAGTCTTCTCTTTGCCCTGGGTGTTTCACACCAGAGCCAGAGCAGACAGGCTGAGTCCAGCAGTGTTATCAAGGCTGTTTATTCTAAATTATCTCTCAGTTCTTGTCCAGCTCTGCAGGGCGTCCCCAGCAGAGCAGGACACGCGGGGACTGGGCGGGTCAGAGATCCCCAAACCTTCAGTGCGGGATCTCCCACCCAACCACTGCCCAAGATGGATTTTTTATTTACAAAATTTTACCAATACCTACTGCCTACACTAACATGTCAATTCTACTCTAAACCAATCTCTAAAGTCCAACTCAGGAAAAGATGGGGGACGAGAGCAAGAACAAGGAGCACAGGGGCCACTCCCCAATTCCTCCATCTTGTCTCTTCACCCCCATATGCTAAGAATCCTAATTTCTATATTTATATTCTATAACAAACTAGCTACTATTTATTTTTAAATTCTTAGGGTTTGTGATTCCTCTTACATGTGGGCATTCACTGCCATGGCAGGGATCAGAGGCAGTGTCCTCCTGGGCTCTGTGTGAGGCTCTGACCCCCCTTGTACAGACTCCAGACCCCCTGTCCGGTCTCCAAACCCTCCAGGGTGGCCACAGGGATGTCCTGGACGCCAGCAGCAATGGACCTTCGAGTTGGTGTCATTCCAACCCCTTCCAGCAGCCCAGGCGGCCCCAGCAGGGCAGGAAGCCCATCCCAGTCTGTCCCCATGGCAGCACGTCCCGCTGCCACGGTGACACAGCCCTGTTATCACTCCTGAGCGAGCTCCGGGCTGTGCCAGGCTGAGGGCTGGGCAGGGCCACCTCCCACGCTGCCCCTGTGAGCTCCCGTTGTGCTTCCTGCCCTGTCTGGGTTCCCAACACGAAGGATTTGGCTGGGTGGGCAGAGGGAAGGGCAAAGGGCTGTTCCTGGGAGCCTGGGAAGTGCCAGGAACACCTCGTGTATCCCAATCCTGGCAGCACAACCCCAGGAAAATGCAGTTTAAAGCAGATAAATAACACATCCATCCCTGTTTGAGCACTCTGATGCCTTTTGGGGCTACCTAAAAACCAGGCAGAATTAAGGCCATAAAAAGCAGTTCTGTTTATGGAAGGGCCTTCAGGTGCATTTAGGGCAGGTGAAGCCCACCCAAAATGGACAATGCTCACGGGTTCCCACTTTGATAACTTTGGTCCGTTTGCAGATTGGGGTTCATCTCCCAATTACAGCCTCAGGTAATGAAGTCATTGAGACCCAGTTTGCTCCCCCAGTCACTTTTGTTCCCTCTCTCAGCCTGGGGCAGGGAGGTGTCCTTGATCCCCAGGCCTGCAGAGGAATTGCTGTGTGTGCCCAAAATGGGGCAGCAGCAGCTGGCACTGAGTGTGGAGTTTGGAGTCAGGCACTGAAGAACTGCAGGATCACAAATAGATGAAAAATACAAAAACCAAAATCCTAAAGGCATCAACTCCGTGTTTACTCCGAGCTCAGCATCTCTCTAGCTGAGATCTCAGAGCCCAAAATTTACCCAAACCCCACCCACCCACCTTGGCTCCTGCCTGCTGAGCACTGGAATATTCCTGCCTGGGAATACTGACATGCCCAGGAGAAACCAAACCACCCCAACCACGTGAAACATTTTGCCAAAGTGCAGCTGCAAAAAGTATTTTTTGCTGGGAGCAGTTGGAGCTCTTAATGACTGCTGAGCCCTGGGCACTTTTAACTCACCTAATCCTTTTTCCTACAACAGCCCCATCTTGGAAGAATCAACCAGGGACTGTGAACATATTTTCCAACTACTTACATTCTTGCCATATATTAATGATACATGGAAATGCATGGACTACAAATACAGCTTCCTTATGGTTGCTCCAGAGGAAGTTTCCATAGGCACCCAAACATTTGGACACTTACCCAGCAGCTGAAATTAGCACAGGATTTTCAAAAAAGACCCTCAGGGTTAGAAGGTTTGATGGGCCTAATTATAAAGGAAAAGAGGCTCCATGTGCTCCCTCAGCAGCAAAGCCTGGATTCATCCAGCTCTGGTTTTAAGGTGCTTAAATTAAGAGCAAGGTCATTTCTCCAGACACTGAATAAAAGGAGAGAGACATATCCTCAGAAAAACAATTTTTATTTTTTTCGGAGGCAGAATGGGTCTAAATGGGTAATTTTCAGGACTCAGGGAGCAGCTTCCCACCGGGGTCCATCAGTTCTCTGGTACCTGCTGGGAGCAGGCTGCTGATAAAACTCAATGCATTTATTGCAACTTGAATAATTGTTATTAGAAGTGACAAAAGTCTGTAAATGGATGAGGGAAGGAATGGCCACCTAAATAAAGGGGAAATCTTCTAACTGGGAAAAAATCACTGGGAAAAGTGATTTTAGTACCTTCCAACCCTGGGACTGGTATTGAAATGCAGATTTTAGACAACTACACGGGTGATAGGGACTTCAAAAATTGTAAGGAGTTTTGTCCTGTTTCTCTCTTTGCTCATGATTGTGTTTGAGTTTTGGCTTTGCCCAAAACAAGTTAATTCTAGCCCAAAGCTGTGAGTTGAGCATGCAGGCAGGGCTGTCAGCAATTCCAGGGTCAGTTTTACGTCAAAAGTGGTGCAAAAAACTTAGAATGGTGCAAAATGAAGAACCCGGAGTGATTTCATGTCTCTGTCCCCAGCCAAGGCAGAGTCTCTGCTGATATTCCATCTGGAAAGGGCACAGGCACCACAGACAGTGAAGAGCTCCATGGCTTTGGCTGCCAAAGATCCCAGTAATTCTCCTAAGATGATTCCTGGACCACTTGCTTAATGAAAGGTTCTTCAGTTTTCCAGTTGTATTGCCCGTGAGAAGTGATGCTGAGTTGTTCCCCAGCCAGTTCCTTGGGGAATGACTTGCAGAAAGGGCTGACATTTCCTAAAGCAGCCTCAGGTTTGGCTGTGATGAATTTCCCTGGGATAAAATGATCAGGAGAGGCCAGGATTAGACCAGGAGGAGATCTATTGCCTCTACTCCCCCAGCACTCGGCGATAACTTTGTTATTTATGAGTAATAAAGAGGCAAGAATTTAAATACACATATCTTCAACAAACACCCGTGCAAGCCACCACCAGGTGGGCAGAGGGAGAGCTCCTTTGCAGTTGCCCAGGCACAGCAAATCAGCTCTGAGATGAGTTCATCCTGCTGGATTTGTCTCTCCTGGATAAACACTCCTCACCTGTTCCAGCCCCACCCAGGCAGGCAGAGCCCTCCAGCCCCTGCCACCCCTCTGTGTCACTGCCCTGCCCCTCCAGAGGCTCCTCTGGGTGCTTCCCTGTGCTTCAAGCAGATGGAAAAGGACTAAAGTCCCCAAAATTTGGGTGTTCCCAAGTTTTGATGGGCAGAAGGGGAGGAGCAGCAAGGTGAACTCATGTGGAGTTTGTGGAGATTTTATTTTGATCTGAGTCATGGAATGGTTTGGGTTGGAAGATCACCCAGTCCCACACCTTCTGCTGTCCCAGGGTGCTCCAAACCCCATCCAGCCTGGCCTGGGACACTTCCAGGGATGGGGCAGCCCCAGCTGCTCTGATCCAAGTGGGATTTGATTGATTGAATGCTCTGAGTTTGATTCTGTTAAAGGTGGGAGAACCCAAAACCTTTCCAGCAAAAATTTTTAGTCTTTTTCTTCTCTTCCTTTTGTGACATAAGAAGAAATACTGAATGTTGCTCTCTGCACTTTTCTCTAAAATTAAAACCCCTTTGGAACACGTCAAGCAAACAAAGACTGCTCCATCCCCCGTTTAATTGAAAGAGCAATTAAGACCTCCAGTTGCACACAGTCAAAAGCATCTCTTGAAGCTGAGGCCATGATTAATTCAGGAGGCTTTGGGGAGCATTGGCTGTGCCCAGGATGAGCTCCTGGTTCCCCTGCAGCCCTCTGTGAGCTCTGCTTGCCGGGGCAGGCACACAATTTGTGCGGGGTTTGCATTTTTCCCTTCCCTGAGCTTCCCTTTGAACATTCCTCGCCCTGATCCATCCTCTGACACGTTGTGTCCTTTGGCTTAGCTGGTGGCACTCACCCCTGACACCTCCTGGGATGGTTTGCTGACAATTCCCTGCATTGTTGTTTTATTGAAGTGCCCAGGAATTCGATTTTTACAAAGATAAGAGATCACGTGGCTGAAACTC
>VXBR01012325.1:120077-133320 GCA_013400215.1 Cisticola juncidis | reverse complement strand
AAAAAAAAAAAAAAAAAAAAAAAAAAAAAAAAAAAAAAAAAAAAAAAAAAAAAAAAAAAAAAAAAAAAAAAAAAAAAAAAAAAAAAAAAAAAAAAAAAGCGTTGGAAAGCCCTTCATTAACTAATGTGAAATGAAAGCATTCAATCTTAATCCTGTCATCAGGGTTCCCTAATTAAGGGAACAAGCAGATTGATGAGGTTTCTATTTTTACTGCGTGTTCAGTCCTGAGGAAGTGACGCCGGCGGGAATTGTGTTTGGATTATCTCAGGAGAATTCCCGTGTGCTCCAGCTCCCACAGCACCTCCCCAGCACCTCCAGCTTCCAGCAGAGACCCTCAGGCAGGCTCCAAGGGGTCCAGCTCGGGCTGTGGTGTTTTCCTCTCATGTTTCACCTTTCCACGTCTTTTCCAGATTGTTCCCGCCAAATCCCGATCCTCTGCCAGCCCCGTGGAAGGCACTGGGAGAGATTTTCCTCCTGATCAGACTGGAATAAATTTTTAGAGGTTCCTATGAAGTCGTCAGATGTCACCTCACGTTTGCAGTGGTGGCAGAAGCTGGATAAATGGGATTAGGAAGGAGAGAATGGGAGTGCTGGGCCACCTGTAAATGGATAAAAAGTGAATTTAGGTCTCAACAGGTGGGGAATTTGTAGGAGAGAGCTGTCCCTCCTTGGCTCTTTGGCAATTTTGGCACAAATTCTGTGTCTACCACAGCATTTTTTTGAGAAACTTCCTCCCAAACCTCCTGAGGGATCTTCCAGTCCCTTCCTTCCTCCTCTCTTTGGAGCTGTCTTCAGTGATGCTGCTGGGGGAAAAGAGGAGAGGGAAAAGGTCTGAATTTCAAATTCAATTCCTCCAGCAGGTGACAATCTGAAGTTCAAAAGGCAAAGAATCACCCCAAAAATCACCCAAATCCAAAACCAATGAAAGAAACCATTAATCCAATTTCCAGAAGACAAAAATCCGAGCTCTGAGTGCTCTCAGGGTTTTGTTCTTACCATGCATGGATGGAAAGCTTTTAGCTTTACCCCTATATTTAGCATTGCAATAAATGTTCTGCATCCCCACGCTGCCATCACTGCTCATTTAAAAGCTTAAATAGCTGAATTTATGACAGGTTTTTCTTTTCTGATGCCACTGTTTTCATGCTCATGAATTATAGATCGAGCTCTGGAGAGAGTGGTGGTGTCAGAGGAGAACTGATCACTCGTCTTTATGAAGAGAAAAAATAAGACAGGAAGAGGCTCTGTGACAATGGACAAATTTATTGATTGGGGGCAAAAAGGGTCTTTTGTGGAATCTGTCAGATTTTGCCTTTTTCATTCCGATGGGAGGAGCAGGAATTTGATTTCTGCCAGCAGCCCAAAGGGCAGGATAAATGAATCCCTGTCACAGGCCAGACCCCCGTTCCCTTTTCCAGCAGGGGTGACCCCTCACTTCACTCTCATTTATCAAGACCTCTCCCAAACCAAGCATTTCTCTCTGGATTCTGACCTGGCCACTCTCCACAGCCAGAATTCCACATTTTCCTGCTGCTGACCAGCATTTCCCTGCTGCAGCTCCACTCCTCCTTCCAGGACACCCTGTTAGCAAGGAATTCCTCTCCTGGAATTCCTTCCCTCCTCCCATCAGCTGTGCTGGGAGCAGTGGGCAGGTTTTTGCACACTGAGTCTCACACCACGTTGAGGAGGGATAAAACACTGAAGTTATTTTTGCTGTGAAGTTTGGAGAATAAAAATGCTGTCAGTTATCTCCAGGCTGTCTTGTGCCTTATTCCCTGCACTTCCACCAGATGCTTTTTTCTCTCCAAGATGAAATTTGTGAATGGCACAGGGGGTTTGCTGTGCTGAATGTGTTTGTGCTTCCTCATTTTCTCCATTTACACAAAGAATTTGGCCAAATGCTCCTTCTTCCCTTCCCAAATTAACTGACAGCCTCTCATGTCCATACTCTGGCAATTTCTCCTCCATTCCTGCAGGCAGGAATGCACGGGCCAGAGAGTCCAACATAGCTTTGCAAAGACTTTAAGCTGCTTTTCCTCTTGTCAAACCAGCCTAAAATAAATGTATTCCACACCTATAGCCTGAAAAATTTTTACAAGGCAAAGCTCTCGTGAAGAAACATAAATCAGAGTGGGGAGAAGAATGCAAAGCAGTAAAGTTGTGAGGGCAGAGGGATGAAGGGCTGGCACATGAACTATTTTCTAGTTGTTTCATCACACAAAAACCATCCTGTTCATCAAAGCCCAAACCATCCTGTTCATCAAAGCCCAAACCATCCTCTTCATCAAAGCCCCAGCAACTGCCTCCTCTGCACTGGGGAGCTGCTGCCTCCTGATCAGCCCAGGAAGGGCCAGGTTTGATATTTTGCTCTGTGCTGGACAAATGGAGGTGGCCTGGAACAAATGCTTGTGGGTGGCTAAATGAGTCCTTACAGCTCTATGCACTAATTTGGGTTAATTGTCAGTAAATCAGCTCAGAAAACGAAGCTTGGGCATTTCTTGAGAAGAGCATCAAGAAAAGCTGGAAGCAAATTGACTTCTGAGATTTTTAAGGTAAAAATTAATGAAATTATGTAGATCATTTAAGAACTTCTAGGCTATTTTTGCACATCACCAAAAGAATGGCAGAAGAGAAGAGAGGCAGTGTCCCAAATTTCTCCTGGGAAGCAAAATCTTGGTTATTTGCTGCCTTTAGAGCTGGACCTCTGAGTAATTTCAGTAATTTATTACTGATATCTGCACTGTCAGATATGCCCGTGACTGACCAAGGTGAGGGACTGAAAACCAGTCAGAGTGGAGATTTTCAGGATTATTTTTAGAAAAAAAAAGGAAATGCAGCTCCCACCCTGACAGGCACATGGAGATGGCTGTGCTGAAATCTGTCCCCTGCCAAGGAGGCAATAAAATCCCACTGCTCGTGATTAGCACGTCATTAACATCCCCTGGCTCTCAGCAGACTCTGGGTGCTCCCAGCACACCCCATTCCCTCCTGCCTCCCCAAATTCCTGTTTCCATCAGAGGAGGGGATTTCCTTCCTGCCAGGTGTGGCTGGGAGGTGCTGGGAGCCCAGGACAGGATGCAGAGCCCCAGGTGGGGCACAGAACCTGTCCCACCCCATCCTTGTGGCTGTGATCATCAAATTGATGCCTTCAGGTTTATTTTCCTGTATCCCAGCCCCTGTGCAGCTCTGAGCTCACACTCAGGCTCACTCAGCTCTCTGCACACAGCACGGACACAAAACAAATCCTTCTCCTGCTGCACACCCAGGACAACTTTCAGCCCCAAAAGCACAAACAAGGGGGGCTGCAGGCAGGAACAAGAAGGATGGGACCTCCCAGCCTGCAGCTGCAATTGGACAATTCAACCCCAAAATGCCAATGCAGCAAAACTGATCCAAGGGGGAGACCTGGGGAGCGTTTGTCCATTTGGGACCATTTTGGGTCCCCTTGGGTGCAGCCCTGGCCAGGCTCTTGTCCTGCCCAAGGTGGATCCTCAAGGCCTTTCAATAAATCTCTGCTTTATTCTGCAGCTCTGCCCAGTCTCTGTTCCAGCTCAGCCCTCCCAAGGGATCAAAATAACTGAGATTAAAACCCAAAGGCATCACCACCCTGCCCTGTCCCTCTGTCTCTCTGCTGCTCCTTGGCCCCTGGAGCGTTCCTCTGGCACCTCTGGAATGCTTTGTTCTCAGGGCACCTCTAATCCCAGCTTTCCTGGCTCACACTCTGCTCTCTGCTGTGGAAGAGAATGAAGGCCCAGCTCACCCAGGAGCAGAGGAAGGATCCTGCTGCAGGAATGTGCTGGCACCAGGCACAGGCTGAGCTCACCAAACGGGCAGGAATGAGCAGTGGTGTCCCCTGCAGCCAGCCTGGAATGCCACCAGCATCCTGGATGTGCCCATTCCATAGCTCGGTGTTCACAGCCACACGTGAATCTGCACCAAGTCTTTGCTCTGGGCAGATAATTGAGATAAAACAGGATTTTGCTCTTCCTTTTTCCTTCCCATCCCTGCTGCAGCCTCTCAAGCCCCACATTTTGGCTGGTGTTTATCAGTGCTGGGTTGGGATCATGTGGCATCCTCTCTGTTCTTGTCTTTTCCCTCCATTTTTGACATTTCCCAAGAGCAACAGGCAGCATCAGGAATGCTGAGTTAATTCTGTGATCCACAACAACGACACTCCCAAAGTTTTATGGCCAAAACCCCACTAAAATTATCTGTTTTCAGGTTTATGGATACAACAGAGGCACAGTTAATGCACTCCCAAAGTTTTATGGCCAAAACCCCACTAAAATTATCTGTTTTCAGGTTTATGGATACAACAGAGGCACAGTTAATGCACTCCCAAAGTTTTATGGCCAAAACCCCACTAAAATTATCTGTTTTCAGGTTTATGGATACAACAGAGGCACAGTTAATGCACTCCCAAAGTTTTATGGCCAAAACCCCACTAAAATTATCTGTTTTCAGGTTTATGGATACAAAAGAGGCACAGTTAATGCTGGGTCCAGCCTGAGAGAAGGTGCCACAAAAATGAGAAAATAAAACTTGGTGTCCCTGCCCTCTGCACTGCACATCCCAAAGAATCACAGAATTACTGGGCTGGAAGAGACCTCCAGGATCATCCAGTCCAACCCAACCCTAATTTCACCTAATTGCCACATCCAATCTTTCCTTAAACCCCTCCAGGGATGGTGACTCCACCACCTCCCCAGGCAGACCCTTCCAGTACTTTATTACCCTTTCTGAAAAAAACTTTTTCCCAAAGAGTCCAACTTCCAGCAGTTTTTCCTTCATTTCTTTTTTCCAGAATGCACGAAGACATTTTTAATTTGTTTTCTTAAAACACTCAACATAATTAGCTCCTCTTCAGATGCAGGAAGAATAAAGTTCCAACTCTGCTAGAACCCAGCCAGCAGAGCAGTGCTGGAACATTTATCCCCAATGTTCCAGTCTAGGGGCAGGATCTTTTTTTGGGATCCACAAATTTGCTGTTTCTTTGTGTTTTCTCTGTGGGAACTCAGGGGCTGTGGATCAGTGGAGCTGCAGTGGAACTTTATGAGCTCCTGGGGAGCCTGCAAGGCTTTTGTCCATTTTGGGAGCATTTTGGGAGCATTTTGGGTCCCCCTTGGGTGCAGCCCTGGCCAGCCTCTTGTCCTGCCCAAGGTGGATCCTTTCAATAAATCTCTGCTTTATTCTGCAGCTCTGCCCAGCATCTGTTCCAGCCCTGCCCTCCCAAGGGATCACACCCAAGGCCCTGAGTGACTCAGGAAATTTATTCCAAATCTGTTCCACCCTGGCAGTGCTCCAAGGAGAGCCAGGGCCGGGCTGGCCAGCAGGAACGGGTGGAAATCCACACAGGGACATTCCTCACATTCCGGGGCACGTGCTGCTCCCTGGAAAAAGCAAAATATAACCCAAAACTTTCCACTGCAGCAGGCACTGGGAGCCTTTCCCTCCCCGCTGTCCCAGTGCCACCAGCACTGCTGGAACTGGGAATATGGAGGTGCCAGGCCCTGGGAGCAGCAGCAGAAGTTGGATTTCTCTCACCTGGCTGGAATATGTGGAATTTAGAGAGGGCAGAGCATAATTAATTAACTAATCAAAGTAATCCATGAATTAATTCACTGTGTGAGGTCAGTGGGACAGCCCTGCTGGTGGAAAGGAGGAAATAAATGCAGAGACAATTGGGTGACACCACCCCAGACCCTTCTCAATGACAGAAATTAATTCCTGCCCTTGCTTTGTGTTCATCCCCTGAACTGTTCCCTGTCACCCACCCAGTGCCCTTTTCCAGAGGGATCCTGGTGCTCCTGGATCCCCCAGGAATTCTGAGGTCAGGTGTCTGCCAGAGCCACTGCCAATATTGATTTATTTTAAATCTTGATTTGTTTTAAGTATTGATTTATTTTAAATACTGATTTATTTTTAATCTTGATTTATTTTAAATACTGATTTGTTTAAAATATTGATTTAATTTTTTTTTATTTTTTTAATTAAATATAATTTTAAAACACTGCATTTATGTAGAGCTGTTTATCCACAGCCAGGGAAGGGGAGCACCAGGAGGGTTTAGCAGAGGAAAATTTGGCTGCTCAGGGGGAGTTTGTTTTTATTTCTGGGCTTTAATTCCCTCTTCAGCTGCTTCAAGGGGTGGCAGAGAAACAGAGCTGGACTCTGCTGTGAAGGAGAAGCAGATTGGAGCAGGGGAAATTCCAGTTAGATCCAGGGAAAAATTCACCATGAGGATGTGAAACCCTCATTGATAAAGAGATTCAAAACTCAATCAGCTGAGGCCCCCAGCACTATGGGCTGCCTTTGAAGCTCCCTCTGCTTTTTGCTCTCTTCCAACCAAAATTTACCCGATTAATTAACCCTTCATTAATAATTATAATATGAAAATAACCTGTGCTTTTACCACACCATGATCTGTGAATTTACAAAGCCATAACCTTCCTGTATTCAGAATTCTTTCCCTGACTCCAGAGGGACCTCCCAATGTGCCATGTCAGCTTCAAAAAGAGAATTTTGTTCTGCATTAGTCTCTGCACCCTGAATGAATGCACTGCCCACATTTTTATTGATCTCTTCTGTAATTCCAGCCCCTGCTGGCCTCATTTAATTGAACAATTTTGTGGTCACCTGTCACCAGAACATGTCAGCAATGCTTCCCCAGAATTCTCCTGTAAATTTTATTCATGGAGCAGAGTCCCTTCCCTGTCCCCCCTCACCCCTGAGTTAACCAGGTGACATTTATTAAATCCCACATTGGTTTTATTCTCAGTGTGTACCTGCAGGTGCAGAAAGAGTTGTCAAAACACTTTTTTTTTTTTTTCATTTAATCAATGAAAACAGAGAGCCAAGGTCACGTTCCCTCATGTGACCACAAATTCATTCATTGTTTTGGAGGGGATGGAAAGAGGTTGTGACAGGAAAAACATTTTTTAATCAGCAATTCCTGTAAAAAAAGTTCCATAGGGGCTGATCCTATTTATCCTCTGCTGTCCTAAATAACCAAACAAATAATTTCTGTCTGAGTTTCAGCAGCATCCCTGCTGAAACTCAGACAGAAATTCAGCCCCCTCTGTCATGTCCCACCAAACTGCCCAGGGATGCTGGAGCACTGGGGATGTCCCAACCAAAATTGCTGGTTTAGGGTTGTAAATGGGAGTGGGAATTGATCAGGATGAGAATTGATCTGTGCTGGTTTGGTTGGGACCAGAATTGATCTGTGTTGGTTTGGTTGGGACCAGAATTGATCTGTGCTGGTTTGGTTGGGATCAGAACTGATCTGCTTTGGTTTGGTTGGGATCAGAATTGATCTGTGCTGGTTTGGTTGGGATCAGAATTGATCTGTGCTGGTTTGGTTGGGATCAGAACTGATCTGCTTTGGTTTGGTTGGGATCAGAATTGATCTGTGCTGGTTTGGTTGGGATCAGAATTGATCTGTGTTGTTTTGGCAGCCAGAGTGGGGCAGGCACAGCAGGAAAAGCCTTGGGAAAAGGGCAAATCCAGCCCAGCCAGGTCCTGAGGCATCCTCTGGTTCAAAGAGTGAACAGGAGGGAAAACGCTCCCAAAAAAGCAGGACATGTTTGTTCATTGCATTAATCCAGTAGCAAAAGGGTTTGTTGTTTTGAGTTTGGTTTTGGTCTTGGTTTTGTTTGGGGTTCTTTTTGTTTGTTTGTTTGTTTGTTTGTTTGTTTTTATCCCAGAAATTCTTGAATTCCTAATTTCTGTTCAGAATTTCCGGTCCCAGACCGGATTCTGGAGTCTGCAGGAGGCTGAAGGGTTCTCTGAGAGGGGAGGCAGGGGAAATTCGGGTGGTTTGCACCCACAGACTCAAGGAAAAAGCATCCAAACTGGACAGGAATTGCAAATTTCAGGGCAGGACAAACCCAGGCCCCGGGTTTGGGGACCCTAAAACCTCTTTCTTTGGTTCAAAGAGTGAACACTTCGAGTTTCACTGCAACACTGGGAGTGAAAATTCAGTTTTAAACAGAGTTTAAAATTCAGTTTTAAAGGGGATTTGGGCTGCAGGAGGGATCCATGGACTGTGCAGAGCTCCCAGGCTCAGCCCCAGGGATGTGCTGGAGCCAGGGGGACCCTTCCCCTTCCATGGGTGGCTTCCTGCAGGTGCCACCTGCCTGCAGGGATGACACTCCTCAGGTTTTGGCACCAAAACCCACAACCCCCCCATTTTAACTCCATCCCAGCCCCATCCCTGTTTCCAGCTCTCCCTGCAGCCCTGTGGGAGAGGAGCTGCTGCTCCAGGGATGAGGAATGGGGACGGGAAGGGATTTCCAAACCCTTTGGGAGGCACCACGAGGGCAGCCAGCTTTCTTCTCTGCTTTATCCTCCCTCTCTTTGGGGAGGGCTGGGCCCTCAGCAGCCCTCAGCAGTGGCATCTTTCAGCTTGAACATTTATTTTAAGCGAAATTAAAGCGGCTGCTCCGTGCCTTGCCCAGGCTCACCCGGGGTGTCTGTGGCAGAGCCAGCAGCCCAGCCCAGATCTCCAAAATCTCAGGCCAGGCTTAACCACAAGGCCATTCTTCCTCTCACAAAGATGATTCCCCATCCCATAGGAAAAATATTCTAACAGGATCTGGAAAAAAAAATCCTATAAAAATACTTAAACCTGAACAAATGTGTAATAATTGCTATTCAGGATCCATGCAGGGGCTAATGAAAGCCATACTCTGTAATCTTAATTTAAAACAAGCCCAATATTATTTTTAGGGTTTGGATGTGGATTTATTGCTTCTATCAGCAGCTTGTTTGGCACCCAGTGCCACACAGAACTCTGCTGTTTCATCAAAGCCCTGGCAAAAAATCTCTTGATTTTTGAACAGCTGCTTCATCTCCCTGATTAAAAATCTCCCCTGGTGCTCCTGCTCGTGTTCCTGTCCCCTTGGAAAACAGGGGGGCTGTGACACCCAGGGTGGGAGGCGAGTCCTTGCTGAGCCACAGTCTGGGATTAAGCTTTAATTCCGGAGATAGGAGTTATGCAATAAAGCAGAATATGAATCCCCAGGGCTGCTCTCGCTGACCTTCCAGCCCAGGGATGCACAAACCCAACCTGAGCAAACCCTTCCCTCTCCTCAGGGATAATTTCGTTTTTCCTCTGGGTTTCTGTGGTGTGCAGGAGCTGAGTCAAGCCGGGGGTGTTGTTTTCACACGTGAGACAGTAAATGATGTTCTCTCCAGAGGAATTGAAAATAAAGGCACGTGGCAGCACAGCTCATCTGAGTTTGGTTTGTTATTTTTTTTTCTCCCCTCCCTTTTTTTTTTTGTATTGTTTCTGCTTCTCTAATTCCAGGATCTAGAGAAGGAACTAACCACAATAATACCGTTTTTTACAAGATTTTAACTTAATTTTGGTTGGGGACAAGCAGCTCGAATGTTTCTGGTAAACAAGAACAATGCAGGCTCTGTGAGCTGAGCTCAAAGGCTGAGCCCTGAAGAGCTGCAAATCTTTTTGTCCTTGCACCCTACAACCTCTTTCTTTGTAGAAAAGGTGAAAAAGCAGCAGAAGAAAACAACGAAGACGTCAAAATAGCTCGGGCCATGTGCACAGCCACGTTTCTGGTGTTTGCACCCCTGGGCCTGGGTTTGTCCTGCCCCGAAATTTGCAATTCCTCTCCAGTGTGGATGCTTTGTCTTTGGGTCTGTGAGTGCAAACCACCCAACCTTCCCCTGCCTCCCCTCTCAGAGAACCCTTCAGCATCCTGCAGACTCCAGAATCCGGTCTGGGACAGAAATTCTGAACAGAAATTAGGAATTCAAGAATTTCCGGGACAAAAAAAAACAACCAAACAAAACAAACCCAAAAACAAAACCCAAAGAGAAGAGACCAAACCCAAACCCAAACCAACAAACCCTTTTGCTGCTGGATTAATGCAATATATAAACGTGTCCTGCCTTTTTGGAAGCATTTTCCCTCCTGTTCTCTGAGGTTTTGTGACCCTGGCAGAGCCTTGGAGGGTGGAAAACCCTCAGATAAAACACCTGTGGCTCAGTATTGATCAACTTCAGCCCCCACAGTGCTGGGGATGAGCAGAGCCTGACCCCAAACCCCAAACCCCAGAGCAGCTCTAGGGCAGAGATCCAAGTCCCACATTTGCTTTCAGGGCACTCTGAAAACAAATCCACCCCAGCACATCCACCTGAAACTGGGCACTCAGTGGAGTTTGTGCTGTGCCACCCAGAATTAGTCAGAGGAAGGAGAAATAAGCCCTGGAAAAGCAGAAGCTGCTGCCTGTCACTGCCTCTTTATCTTGTTATGGTTTTGGTGCCCGGCCGTGCTTCCCTCTGCAAAGGGCTGGGATCCTCCCAGTTCACTTGGATTAATGATGCTCAATCAAAACGTTTCAGAAGAGGACAGAAGTGCCCGCAGCAGTTAATCCCGGCCGCTGGGGTTGTCAGGACATTGGCATTTTACACTTCAGTTCAATTACAAGACAAATCTGCTAATGGGACCTAATCTTGCAGAGTAAACAAGGAAGCGGGGCACTGATATTCTGGCAATTGATTCGTGCAGGGTAAATGGTGCAGAGTAAAATCTCGGGAAGCCACATGAAGGAGAACAGCCCTGAGCTGGTCTCCTCCTGCTTTCCCTTCCCTTCTTCCACAGGAAGAAAAAACAAAACGTTATGTGAAGTTTGTTTCTAATTGTTCTGCATCCAGGAGTCAGTGCTGGGCCAGAGGGATGCTCCAGCCCCAGCGGGGTCATCTCCTCTCCCTTCTCCCTTCTCCCTTCTCCCTTCTCCCTTCTCCCTTCTCCCTTCTCCCTTCTCCCTTCTCCCTTCTCCCTTCTCCCTTCTCCCTTCTCCCTTCTCCCTTCTCCCTTCTCCCTGCCATGGGAAAGCAGGAGAGGAGAGGGATCCAGTCAAACATAAAAGCCTTTGCTGCAAAGGGTGACACTGCAGAGTCCCTGTCCTGCACAGGGGGAGGATGGAGAGACCCCTGGCTTGGGAGTGAGGGAACAGAGGCTGGGGATGGTGATGAGAGACCCCCACGGGTCTGGGGATGTTCATGAGAGACCATAATCAGACTGGGAATTCTCATGAGGGTCTCCCATGGGGCAGGAGATGCTCATGGGAGCCTCCCAAGGGGCTGGGGATGCTGATGAGAGACCCCAGCAAAGCTTGGGGCTCTCAAAAATCCCCAGTGAGGCTGATGAGAAGCCTCAGCAGGGCTGGGGATGCTGCCAAGGGTCTCCCATGGGGCTGGGGGTGCTGATAAGAGATCCCCATGGGGCTGGGGTGATGATAAGAGATCCCCATGGGGCTGGGGTGCTGATAAGAGATCTCCATGGGGCTGGGGTGATGATAAGAGATCTCCATGGGGCTGGGGTGATGATAAGAGATCCCCATGGGGCTGGGGTGCTGATAAGAGATCTCCATGGGGCTGGGGTGCTGATAAGAGATCCCCATGGGGCTGGGGTGCTGATAAAAGACCCCCATGGGGCTGGGGTGCTGATAAGAGATCCCCATGGGGATGGGGGTGCTGATAAGAGATCCCCATGGGGATGGGGGTGCTGATAAGAGACCTCCCCACCCCTCAGCAGTCCTGCTCCCCCAGCCACCAGCAGGGTCACTGGGCTGGAGTGCTCTGCAGAGCAGAGAGCAGCGAGCCCTGAGCCTTCCCTTGACTACAGCAACCTTTGAAGGTTTAATTAAAGCCATGGGAGTGATGCAATCTCCTTCCCACACACACGGGTGATGGGAGCCTGGCTGTGCAGTCCCTGCACACTCATCACACTCATCACACTTATTACACTCACATCACCCTCATCACACTCACATCACACTCACATCACACCCATCACACTCACATCACCCTCATCACACATCACACTCATCACACTCACATCACACTCACATCACACTCACATCACACTCATCACACCCATCACACTCACATCACACTCACATCACCCTCCCATCCCACTCTGTCACACCCTGTCACACCCTGTCACACCCTGTCACACCCTGTCACGCCCTGTCACACCCAGCACCCCCCTGCAGCCCTTCCACCCCGTCCCCAGAGCAGGAACGAGCGTGGATCCCCTGTGATTCCTGCCCAGGGAATTATTCACAGCCTTGTAACCTGCCCGTCACCAAAGCCTCCAACAGCCACTTGGACATGGTGTTTTCATTAAGCATTTATAGCAAAGCAACTGCAATTAAAGATTCATTAATCCTATTGCGTTACAGCTCTACCCAGAGCAGGAGCTGACCTTGGGTCAACTTTCCTTTCTCTTTTCTTGTGTCCTGAGGACAGTGTGGAGCTATCAGTTGAAAGTGTTGCTTGTTCAGGGACTTGTCTGAGTGATTTTGGTGTTGATGGAGGCATTTTGTTTGGAACGTGGTATTTGTTGAAGGAGGAAGGGCCTGAAAATGAAACCACAAGCTGCAAGTTGGTTTGGGGAGATCTCCCGGGCTTGTTCTCACCCTGACTCAGTTCCTTCAGGTGGAAATGCACTTCAGACAGCTCACCTGAGAGGGGCTGGCGGGAGCTGAGCCCTGGGTTCCCAAAATGCCTCCTCCCCAAAACACAGCACCCGTCCAGAGATGCCAAACTGTGCTGCTGGGCTGCTCCAAACACTCAGCTGAGGGAATTCCAGGGTTTGTTCTCTTCTGGAGGGACATCACACCCCAGCCCAGGAGCTGCTGAACCAACCCATCCATCTGCAGCTGGGAAATTTCACTGGGAAGGGCACTGAGAGCAAGGAGTGAGATTGGAGATCCGAAATTATCTGGTGGAATGATGGAATTGGAAGTATCAAGAGGAACTTGTCCTGATTGGGCACATCCAGATTTTACAGAGCATTTGGAAATGAAGCTCTGTACAGATTCCCTTCCTCAGAGTCCCCATGGGACTGGGGTTTTTTCCCAAGACTTTGCAAGGAAAAGGAAAACAGAATTTGCCCTTTCTGCTACAAACTGGTCCAAGCCACCCAGGCTGAGCCCAGCTTGAGCTCTGCTCTTTGGGAAGGGAGGGAGGGATTGTCCCTTTGTCTGCTCCCACTTTAATTGTTACTCTGACAATCCTTAAAACTAATTTTTTTTTAATTTTAATTTTTATTTTAATTTTATTTATTTTTATTTTTTAATTTTTTATTTACATTTATATTTAATTTAGATATTAAAATTTTAATTTTTAAAACCAATTTGGGACTGACAAAAGCCCCCAGTTCACCCATGGAGGGAGTGAACAGACTCCAAACCATTCCAGCACTTCCGAGGAG
>VXBR01012325.1:109163-119740 GCA_013400215.1 Cisticola juncidis | reverse complement strand
CACATCACACTCACATCACACTCACATCACACTCATCACACTCACATCACACTCACATCACACTCACATCACACCCATCACACTCACATCACCCTCATCACACATCACACTCATCACACTCACATCACACTCACATCACACTCACATCACACTCATCACACCCATCACACTCACATCACACTCACATCACCCTCCCATCCCACTCTGTCACACCCTGTCACACCCTGTCACACCCTGTCACACCCTGTCACGCCCTGTCACACCCAGCACCCCCCTGCAGCCCTTCCACCCCGTCCCCAGAGCAGGAACGAGCGTGGATCCCCTGTGATTCCTGCCCAGGGAATTATTCACAGCCTTGTAACCTGCCCGTCACCAAAGCCTCCAACAGCCACTTGGACATGGTGTTTTCATTAAGCATTTATAGCAAAGCAACTGCAATTAAAGATTCATTAATCCTATTGCGTTACAGCTCTACCCAGAGCAGGAGCTGACCTTGGGTCAACTTTCCTTTCTCTTTTCTTGTGTCCTGAGGACAGTGTGGAGCTATCAGTTGAAAGTGTTGCTTGTTCAGGGACTTGTCTGAGTGATTTTGGTGTTGATGGAGGCATTTTGTTTGGAACGTGGTATTTGTTGAAGGAGGAAGGGCCTGAAAATGAAACCACAAGCTGCAAGTTGGTTTGGGGAGATCTCCCGGGCTTGTTCTCACCCTGACTCAGTTCCTTCAGGTGGAAATGCACTTCAGACAGCTCACCTGAGAGGGGCTGGCGGGAGCTGAGCCCTGGGTTCCCAAAATGCCTCCTCCCCAAAACACAGCACCCGTCCAGAGATGCCAAACTGTGCTGCTGGGCTGCTCCAAACACTCAGCTGAGGGAATTCCAGGGTTTGTTCTCTTCTGGAGGGACATCACACCCCAGCCCAGGAGCTGCTGAACCAACCCATCCATCTGCAGCTGGGAAATTTCACTGGGAAGGGCACTGAGAGCAAGGAGTGAGATTGGAGATCCGAAATTATCTGGTGGAATGATGGAATTGGAAGTATCAAGAGGAACTTGTCCTGATTGGGCACATCCAGATTTTACAGAGCATTTGGAAATGAAGCTCTGTACAGATTCCCTTCCTCAGAGTCCCCATGGGACTGGGGTTTTTTCCCAAGACTTTGCAAGGAAAAGGAAAACAGAATTTGCCCTTTCTGCTACAAACTGGTCCAAGCCACCCAGGCTGAGCCCAGCTTGAGCTCTGCTCTTTGGGAAGGGAGGGAGGGATTGTCCCTTTGTCTGCTCCCACTTTAATTGTTACTCTGACAATCCTTAAAACTAATTTTTTTTTAATTTTAATTTTTATTTTAATTTTATTTATTTTTATTTTTTAATTTTTTATTTACATTTATATTTAATTTAGATATTAAAATTTTAATTTTTAAAACCAATTTGGGACTGACAAAAGCCCCCAGTTCACCCATGGAGGGAGTGAACAGACTCCAAACCATTCCAGCACTTCCGAGGAGTCAGTGTTTCAGCATAACCATGTTTTGGCTCACAGAAAAATCCTCATCAATCCATGGAAGTGGTTTTTTCCCTGATTTTTCAGCCCTGGAGTATTTTTCCCCCTCTCTGGAAGCCGTGAGCATGCCCAGGCTGTGCAGCACACCCACAAAAACTCATTTTCAGAGGGTGGCTGATGATTTCCAGAGCGGTGACAGAACTGTGTGGGTCACAGATGAGTTCTGATGTATCTGATGAACTTCAGCACAGCTGGCACAAAAATTCTGCTTCTCCAAGTTTGGGGAGAGGAGGGCAGGGGGAGCTGGGACAAAATTTGGGATAGAGATTCCAGGTAGAAATTATTTGGGACCTTGGTTTTGTGTGAGAAATCTCCTGTGAATCTCCTGTAAATCTGCCCCTCCCCAGGCACATTAACCCCTCTGTGCACAAAGCCCTCCTCACCTGGATTTCCCAGGATTTCAGGGCTCAGGGGGGTGATTTGCCCACACCCAGCTCTGTCACACCCTCCCCAGCCTGCAGCACCCACATTTTGCCCACCAAATTTCAGCACTGAGCATTTCCCTGCTGTTTGTGCCCAGCCTGGCTCTCCCCAGGGAGCAGTGATAGTATTTTGACTTGTGACAGATGCTTCCTTCACAGGGATATTTTCCAGGCTGACTTTTATCCAGCCACCTCATAAAAAGAAGATTTTTTTTTTTTTAAATTTTATTTTCATTTTAAATGAGATGTTTGAACTGGCGGGGGCAGCTGGAGGTGGCTCGGGCATCCTTTAAAATATGTCTTGTGATTAAAAATGAAAAATAGAATTCCAAAGTAATTAACATGTGTGTTATTGGATGTACACTGATGATTACATTATAGAACTGGTTATCAAAGGATTACAGTTAAGAGGTTTAATATTCTCCAGCTGATCCTGGAGCAAATTAATCTGCTCTGACCTTTACTGTTCTTTGTTATATCACCAGAGTATCATTTGAGCTACATCATCCCTCACCCCTCTCAGGAAAGCTGAAAAAGGAAGGAATTTCAGAAATTTGGCTTTTAGGGGAAAGATTATCAGAGCAAAGCTCTGCTGGTTCATCCTAACTGATCAGCTGAGAGAAACAGAATGGCACACTCTGGGATTTCTGCAAAGACTGGTGTAAAACCAAAAAGGAATGTGGAGAAATCCACTCCCTGCACAAGGACGGGGTGAAATGGGAGCTGTGGGTGTCGTGCTCTATAGGAAATGTCCTGTCCCTACAAACAAAGCCAAATTTGATCCAGTCCTTTGAATCCATCAGGATTAATCCCCCCAGTGCCCAGATGAACCCCCCCAAATGAAGAATTTCTGTGTCCCAGTGCAATCTCCCGGCCATGAGGTCATTCCCAGCAGGGGGATTAAAGCCACGCTCCTTCAATCCCGCAGATTCCAGCCCCACAGATAAGGAGAGCTGCACCACCACAGATTCCTGAGCGTTTTTGTCTGACTCAGCAGAGAACAAAAGGCTGAGCCCATTAAGCCACTGACATCTGCTTTTTCTGTGCTTTTGCTGTGTCCATGAAAAGGAATTTTCACAGCTCTCCGCTGCTGCTGTCGGAAGAGCAAATTTGTGGTGGATCAGGGCTGGAGGGATGGATTTTCCTGCTGGAAGTGTGAAAAGGCAGCAGCCAAAGGTGGGATCAAACACACCCTGATCTCAGGGTTGCTGTTCCCTGAGATTCTCCTCGGGGTTGCTGTTCCCCGGGGTAATCAGGTTTTTCGTCTTCTCTTTGCCCTGAGTGTTTCACACCGAAGCCAGAGCAGACAAGCTGAGTCCCCAGTGCAGTTTCCAAGGTTGTTTATTCTTCATTATCTCAGTTCTTGTCCAGCTCTGCAGGGCGTCCCCAGCAGAGCAGGACACGCGGGGACTGGGCAGGTCAGAGATCCCAAAACCTTCAGTGCGGGATCTCCCACCCAACCACTGCCCAAGATGGATTTTTTATTTACAGAATTTTACCAATACCCACTACCTACTCTAACATGTCAATTCTACTCTAAACCAATCTCTAAATCCCAACTCAGCAAAAGATGGGGGATGAGAGCAAGAACAAGGAGCACAGGGGCCACTCCCCAATTCCTCCATCTTGTCCCTTCAGCCCCATATGCTAAAAATCCTAATTTCTATATTTATATTCTATACCAGACTAAGTACTACTTATCTTTAAATTCTTAGGATTTGTGACTCCTCTTACATGTGAGTATTCACTGCCATGGCAGGGATCAGAGGCAGTGTCCTCCTGGGCTCTGTGTGAGGCTCTGACCCCCCTGTACAGATCCCAGCCCCCCTGTCCTGTCCCCAAACCCTCCAGGGCAGCCACAGGGATGTCCTGGACTCCAACACCCTGACAAGGACAGGCACCCCAGGGATCTGGAAAATCAGGGGAACACCCAGCAAAATCTCCTGGGGACGGGGCCTGAGCCAGCTCTGAGAGATCCAAACTCTTTGTGGAGAGGTCCCAAACCCAACCAGCCCCAAGGAGATGCAGGAGGAGGGAATTTCCTGCTGCATTCCCTCCAGGGATGTTGTATTTCCTTCTGTTCCTTCCTAGGCACTCAATCTCCTCATTAGGAGTTTTCTGGGATGGAAAAGCTGATTTTTGCAGAGGTTTTTGCACCTTCAGTCACTCAATTTAGGAACAATGCCATTCCAACCCCTGCCTGGAAAAGGAAGGTCTTTAAAGCAAAATTTTTATTTATCTGACACCATTTTCACATTCCCATCTAAATTTTCCACCAGAGCAGCTCCCACTTTTCCCTGCACCTAATTCCAGGGTTTCAGTTTTCCTCCTTGCTCTGGATTTGGATTTCATTAGATAAAAGGACACACAACAAATCCATCTCAGAACAAATTGCTCCTCTGAATTTCTCATTCCCGAGGAAGGTAATATTCACGTTTCCTAGGAAACTTAGAGCACTGCTCACTGCAAACATCATCTTGGCATATTTGAGGAATTAAGGCTTCTCTTCCATCACAGGAAAAAAAAAATAATGATATTTATCAAATCTTTTTCTCTATATGATCTTTCCAGAAAGGGAATTAGACTCTCATTGCTCCCTTGGATCTGCTGAGCCCTCAATTTGAAATTATTGCAGATATTTGAATTTGAAATTATTGCAGATATTTGAATTTGAAATTATTGCAGATATTTGAATTTGAAATTATTGCAGATATTTGAATTTGAAATTATTGCAGATATTTCAATATGAAATTACTGCAGATATTTCAATTTGAAATTACAGGTATTTGGATTTGAAATTGCAGGTATTTGGATTTGAGATTATAGCAGATATTTCTATTTGAAATTATTCCCTGCTGCAGGAAGCTCCCTCCTGGTGGCTCTGAGGGGCTGTGTCACCCCCAAGGCTCAGGAGGAGGAATTTTTGCTGAAGCAGGGAAGGCAGAGTGCTGGTGTCATCCATATCCTGATGAAGATTCTTCCAAGGAAATCCTGGAATTCAGGGCAACCCTCCTCAGCCTTTACCTCCCCAGCTGGAGGCTGGGTTGGGATGATCCACGGAGCTGCTTTGGCCACCTGAGCGCTAAAAAACCTCTTCAAAATGTGATTTATCCCCCAACCTGAATGAAACATCCTTTTCTCTCCTAACTCCCTCCAGACAGAACCTGGAACCACCTTGGACACAACATCCAACTTTTGAATTTTGAATTTTGTATTTTGAATTTTGAATTTTGAATATTTAATGAAACCTTCACGGATGTCCTCAAAGGGAGGTCACACGCAGGACCTCAGCTCTCTGGATTTATACCCAGAAATCCTGATTGTTTTCCCTTTTTTCCCTTTCTGGGTTTACATGGGAGTTGTCAGTCCTGTTAAATCCAAGTGTTTGCATTTCAAAAGAGAGAATTCCCAGCGTTTATTCCAGCAGGGCATGGAGGGAGGAGTGCAGGACCTGTGAAGATCACGGGATCTGGGAAGATGCCCCAGCACAGGATCCTCCAGTGGTGCCACAGCTGAAGAAATGAGGATTTTCTGCAGATTCCACTCCTGATTTGTCCAAAAGGAATCAATTCCCAAATTCCACCGTGTTCCCATTCCTCTCTGTGGAATGAAGAGGGTAAAACCTGAGGATTCAGGGAGGTTCAGGATGTGGGAGAACCTCTGGGTCTTTCCTGGCTCCCCAATCATAAAATCCTTGGAGTTCCTAAGGTACAAAATGGGAGCCACAATGGAATTTTCCACAATTCCTGCACCCATTTCCCATTTAATTCATCAATTCACGGGTTTTTCCCCAAAACACAGCTGGACTTTCTGGAAGTGGTGATGCTTTGCTCACGCCCTGCTCTTTGCAGAACCGGGGCGACGCAAAAACTTCATCAGGGGGAAAAAATCTCTTTGAATAATTTTATTTAAAAAANAATTTTTTTAAAATTTTTATAAAAAAAAAAAAAAAAAAAAAAAAAAAAAAAAAAAAAAAAAAAAAAAAAGGAAAATTTGCCTTTTCTGGGATTACCCTGCTCCTGCTGAAGACCAGACCCAGCAGAACACTGCTCCCCAGTGTTCCCAGTGTTCCCAGTGCCAGGCTCTGACTGGGAGCTGGGCTCTGCTCCTTTGGGTGCTGCCCAGAGTTAATTAAGGATAACTAAGGATAATTAAGGAAGCTCCTGCAGACAATGGGGGCTCTGTTCCTGCACATCTCGGGGTAAATACTCCACTCCTGAAACCAGAGCTCCCGGAGTGATTTGCTACAGGAGTAACTTTCCCTTATAATTAATTGATTGATCAATTAGTTAATTACTCGGTGACGTGATCACTCGGGTGTTTGATGGTCTTGGTGGGGCTGATAATGATCTCCTGGGGCGTTTGGAGCTGCTGGAATCCCTGCTCCAAACAGAGAAAGTTCATTTGTTTGGACGGGCACAGAGGGCAGGAATTTCCTGTCACCTTGTCTGATCCTTCTTTTAGTCAGGAATTTTGCAGTTTGGAATTTTTTGGTGATGATTAGCAACAACAGCAACAAAAAACAAAAACCAAAAACAAAAAAAAAAACCACAAAAAACAAAACCAAAAAACATAAAAAACAATAACAAAACAAAAAAACCCCAAAAACCAAAAAAACCAAAAACAAACAAACAAACAAACAAAAAAAAAAAAAAAAAAAGAAAAAAAAGAAAAAATAAAATATTGTGTAGACCAGGTGAGTTTTGCAGGTTTTCCAGTGTTTCCTGTTCCTTGTGGCTCCATCAGGATGGTTCCAGCTTCTCCCCAAGGGAAATTTAAGGTCTGAAAATTCTGTGGATGAACGAATTGATGGCTGAACATTTTCATAAATACCTGTGCTCCATCTAGATGTTTGTTCATGCTGTCCAAATAAAAAACCAGTTCATTATAGCACCTAATTAATTCAAATTCTACTGCAACATATCTTAGAAAAATTGCAGGTATTAAGGCGTTTTGTCCTAAAAATGATTTGGGTTTATTTTGTTTCTCACTAACATTTCCATAATGAAAAATATCATCATCATAAACATTTAGCTCATTAAAGTTTCAGTTTAGATTTTGAATAGGTTTCATTTCCTCTGAGCAGCTCAGTTTTTGATGATTCATTTCAGAGCAGCAACAGAACCTGCCCATTTGGGAGCAAAAATTCACAAAAATTGTGCTTTGAGATGAGCTTTAAACCTCCTTAACCAAATAAAAGGATTTTTTGTCATGAATATCAACTACAGCACTTCCAAAAATTGATTCATAAGCTCAAATTTAAATGTCCATCTTGACAAATTATTGGGGTTTTTAAAATTTCCATTAAAAAGAGGAATGCACTCACCTTTCATTTCATAGGAGCCAAACTAAAGCACAGCTTTTCCTCTTGTGCCCTCTGAGCTTCAATTAACGTTACCTTTGTTTCTTTCCATGTCTGGCTCACAATTAAAACCAAAAACAAATAAACCCTACAAAATCCATTTTCCAAAGTCTGCTCTCAAAGCGAATTTTTAAGGAATTGTACAAAAATCCAGAGACCTTCAGGATTTGGAGTGTCAAATTTTTCAGGGTTTCCCTTGATGTTTTAACAGAACATTTCACTTTTAAATAATCTCCACCCTGGAAAAAGGAGCTGGTGGAAGAGCCAGGAGGGCAGGTTTGTTTCATGGATGGGCAGCTCTCATTTTCATCCCTAAAATGAAATATAAACTTCTTGTATCTCTTTTTTCCCCTGCATTCACCTGGCCACTCAATACCCTCGGTTTCATCTTTCCAACACAAAAGTCCTTTTTTTTTTTTTTCTTTCCCTTCCTCTTTTCTCTTCCTTCTCCTCCTATTCAACTCCAGCAGCGTTTGAGAGGGTGGAAAAATTAATTGATTTTCCCTAATGATGTCTCAATGAGCAGATCAGGTGAACTGTGGGCAGCAGGTGCACTTGAATTTGGGAGTGTGCAATTGAAAATGAGGCACTGCTTGGGTTACTGCACCTGAGCTGGAGCCTGGCCCCCTGCCTGAGGTGCTTTAGAGAGAGAAAACTCATTAAAAAAAACCCAGAGAAATTCTAATATCCATGTGGATGTGAGGGAAAGAGAAGGGAGATCACCCTGATGCGTTTGGAAAATAATACCGAAGTTGGGGCTTGGGAAAATCCAGGAAAGTTGGGTTTGGGGATAATGAAATGGCATTTTTGCACCTTGGTGGTGTTAAACCCAGCCTCAGTATTCTGGAATTGTCTCGAGAACCAGAAAGTGAAACTGAAACGTGGAGGGAAAAGCATAAATTTTAAATTATTGCAGGCCAATTAATAATCCAAAGTACCAGGAAAGTATCAAAGCTTTGAGATGAAGAGCACTTGGAACCACATTTTTATTTTAAAAAGACAATTTCAGCCAATGAGAACTTGATTTTATTTTCACCTTAAAGCTGACAGTGTGTGTGAATATTATTGTTTTGTTTTGTTTTGTTTTGTTTCTTCTCATACTCTGTGTGAAGTTTGAGTCATTTCACTTCCAGGATCTGCTCAGATCCTCTTAGAAAACAACAAAAAACACATTTTAGGTGTTCCTAAAATAGAAAAGTGGAACCAGTGTTTGGCCCATCGGATTTTTCCATTTGAAATCATTGATATTTTGCAATCTGGATGAAGCTGGGGATGTTTGTACTCTGAAATGTCAGCCAGCATCTCCCAATTTCACATTCTTGTCACCATTTTACAGCTCCAGGTTCGCATTACAAACTGGCAGCGACACTTTTCAGGTCATCTAAATATTCCTTTTCTTCTTTTTTTTTTTTTTTTTCCTCTCTCTACTTTTACCTAAATTCATAAATTTCAAAGGAAATCCAGAGGGAAATTGGGATTTCAGGGAAATCTTGCACCTTGGTGTTGCTGCTGGGATTCTAAGTCAGGTACAGCTCTGGAACCTCAGGGAAAAAAAGAGGAAAAAAAGGCACAAAAATGATCTGAAAATTATGGAATTGTTTGGGTTGGAAGGGACCTCAAAGCCCATCCTTAAATCCATGGGCAGGGACAATTTTCCACTATCCCAGGGTGCTCCAACCTGGCCTTGGACATTCCAGGACTGGGGCAGCCCCAGCTCCTCTGGGAATGTGGAATTCCAGGGCCCCACCATCCTCATGGATTCACCTGAGTGGGGCACACAGGGCTTGAGTTGTGGTTTAAGCTCTGGAGTGAAGAGCAGCCAATAAATCAATTTGGAAAAGGAGGGAGAAAATCCTGCAGGTGGCTCTCACCTGATCCTGTATCCAAAGAAAAATCCCTTCTCCAAAAACTGGGAATTGCCTTCAAAACCGAGATTTTCTCAGTGTTTTGAAAATGAATTTTATGGATGTCAGTGAGTCCTGTGCTCACAATTCCAGCACAGGAGGAGCTCCCACTTGGGCTCCCCTGACACTTGTGGAGCCCAAATTCACAAAAACCCTGCACAAAACCCCTCAAAACATCTCAGGTTTTCTCTCCTGGAAAACACAGCCACAGATTTGGATTCCTGCATGGGAGAGCCTAAAGTGAAACAGCACCACAAAGCAGAGCCCTACAAACCTCTAATTCCATTGATTCCTCTGCTCCTGGAGCCTCCCTGGGGAAAAAAGGGGAAAATTCCCCACGTTCCAAGAGGGAACAGCTCCTGCAGGTCACCTCTGGCAGAGCAAATCCCTTCTCCTTCCCGTATTTATTGCCAGAGCCAATTAAAAAAAAAAAAAAAAAAGCAGCTTTCCCTGCCCAAATCCCAAAGATTTGCTGCTCAGTGCTCCGAAAGTGAGAGGATTTATCACTTGTGCTGCCCTGGATTAGTGGGAAGAGCCACTGTGGACATTCCTGGCAGGGAAGGACAGCGGAGATTTTCCATCCACGAGCCAGGAGCAGAGGGAAGCAGCTTTGGTTTGGGACAGCTCAGCTGTGCAGGGCTGTGCCTGCCAAGGAGGGGAAATCAGGTGGAATTCCTGCTTTTACCAGGCTGCCCGAGTGGAAGGGATCACCCCGTGCTCTGAGCTTGGCTTTGGGAGGAATTTTTGGGCTCCAGTGCCAGCTGGAATTCCAATAATGCCGATTCTTCCAGGAGCAGTGACCTTGGGCAGAGCTGCAGAATCTCCCTTGTTCTTCCCCCTGTGATTTCTCCCTGAAAACTCAGCCAGACCTGGCTCAGCCAGGTGAGCACAGGGAGGAATTTTCCTGGCAGGAGGGAGGAAAAGGAATTTTTTCCCTCCTTTTCCTCCCTCCTGCCAGGAAAATTCCTCCTCTGTCCCCATCCCTGAGCAGCAGCTCCCAGCTCATCCCTCGCTCTGCCTGCCCAGGGAATATTCAGCCTTTGAGCACAGGAAATCCACAGAAGGATTTTTTCAGAGGATTTTACAGGGGTTCAGGATTAAAAACAACATTTTCCTGCTTTTACCCAAAAAAGTTCATCCAGTGGCAGACAGAATTCCAGGAGAGACAGGAACACGGGGATGGGATTTTCCCTCAGGGGGACAAACAGAGCAGTGAGAGTTAGACTGAGACTAATCAGAGTAAAACTGTGATTTCTGCACAAGGATTTAGAATCTCTCCGAAGTAAAAAAAACCAAAACAAAACAAAAAAAAACCCACAAAAAAAAAAAA
>VXBR01012325.1:78220-96976 GCA_013400215.1 Cisticola juncidis | reverse complement strand
CCTTTTTTCCTTTTTTTTTTTTTTTTTTTTTTTTTCCCACTGACTGTATTTAAAATTAAATATAATGAATGGGAAATCTGTGGACATTTACTGCACATTACCCAGGAGTGCTCTGCCCGTGAGGTCACGCTCCGTAGTGTGACGGGAAATAAAAAAAAATGAATAAAATTGCTTCCAGCCTGTTCCGAGGGAGGTCCTGAGTGACCAAACTCCCTGTCCTTTGAAACCAGTCCAGATCACACTGGCTGGGTCCCGATTCAGCATGGAATTTGTTTTTCCCATCATGTGAGAGGGAGAAAGCGTCCCGTCCAAGGAGGGCGATGTCAGCTCGGACACAAACGCGCTCGGCACGGGGGCGCGAGGAGAGGGCTCGGCAACCTGAGAACTCCTGCACTGCCTTGTGCACAAAACCCTCTTGGAAGGACTCAAAACAAACTGAGAGCTGGCTGGAAACATCCCTCGTGTTTGTTTTGGCTCCCAGGGCTTTTCTAAGTGCAATTACCAGCAGTTGAAAAGCGGAGAGGGCGAAAGGATCCTGGTGGCTCGTGCTCAGGAGCCCTGGGTTGGTTTGTGACCTCTGTCACCGTGTCACAGCAGGAAAAGGAGATTTAATTCATCTCCAGGTCGACTTGTACAAACTGGGGTGAGGCTGCCCTGCAGCAGCACCTCCTGGCACCGAGGTGAGCCCTCCTTGTCCTGCTCATTTAAGGGAATTCAGACAGATATATAGAATTATACATCCGTTTTTAAGGGTCTCCGGTGCTTATATATAAATATATCAACCTCTCTTAACAGCACCATGCTGCTTCAGAGGGGGGAAAATCCCCCATTCCTGCACATCCCGTGATGCCAGCAGATAGGGATGGATTTGTGCCCTGCAAGGAGCAACCAGCATCTTCATTAAGATCCCTGTTTGCTGGGCAGTGACAAATCTTTGCCTCAGAACAGGGTGATTAAGGTTTAATTTTATTCTGGATTATGGGCAGCTCCTCTAGCAAAGCAGCCAAGGTTGGGCACATATTGCCTGGAAATGAACGTTCCTCCCCAAAGTGCTTAAGCAGCTTTGGATAAGAAGTGATGGTTTGGGGAAGATTAGGAGAGCAAAAAAGATCTCCAGGCTAAGAGGATGTTCAGAGAAAGGGCCATCATGGGCTCAGGAGGAAATGCTGAGGATGTGAGGCTTCCAAATTGCTTGGGAGAGTTGGAGGGAGCTGGTGGGAGAAGGATGGGTTGGTGAAGGTGATGGTTTCACAGATGGGTGAGGACAGCTGGATTTATGGGGATGAGGTGAGGGTGTGTGTTTATAAACCATCAGCAGGGAAATTCCCAGGCTTCAGTTTGCTTGGAGAACCAAACCAGCATTTCTGGAGGTCTCATGGTGTGGCAGCCAGGCTGGGTGTCATCTCAAACACAGTGGGGAATAAAATCTGGGTTTGGAGGGTGCACAGATGGCTGGAGGAGAACAGAGGGAAGGGAGGAGAAGCCTCCTGGGGCTGGGATGCAAATATTTGTCCTGATACGCAGTTCCCTGTTCCTGCAGATCCTCCCTCCTCTGCTTTTCCTCACAGGTACAGGTTTATTCTGCCAGAGAAGGGTATTTGAATGCAACCAGTGCTGATTATTTGTTCTCAAACACATATGTTCTTCCCTCCCCTGAGAGCAGGGGGAGGAGGACAGCGATGAGAGCCGGCGAATGTTTCACCCTCGCTGCAGTGACAGCTTTGATTTGTGGAACAGCTTGGAATAAAACCCCGGTAATTTTTCATGGAAAAACCAGTGGACATAATTTTTGTGTGTCTGAAAGAGAACAGCAGAGAGCTGAAATGCCTGGATACACCATTGTGTGAGTGCCAAAATCCCGGATGGATACAAACCTCAGTGTTTTCAACCCACAGAAATAACATTACAATCATCCCTGGTTAAGCAGATTCTGCTTGTTTATTGTTTTCCAGTATCTGCAGCTCTGCTCATCAATTTTTCACATTATTCCTTGGCTGTTTCCTCGTGTTCTGTCTCTTTGCTGGCTTGATGTTTTGTTCTCTGGAGACTTCTTCCATAAATTTTTATTATTTCCTCTGAGAGATCTTTCTTTTTTTTATTTTTATGATTCCCCATAAGAGCTGGGACTGCGATATGGTGGAGGGAGAGGAGAGAGCTGGCCAGTGGAAACTCCTTTAACTTAATGCCATGGAAAAACCCCTCTGGCTCCCTGTCAGCCAAAGAAGGTCAAACGCAGTCCGAGCTGCAGTGGATCCTAAATCCAGTATTTAACATCGATCTCCAGCTTCATAAACACCCCCTGAGCGTGCTGGCAGCAGCCCTGACATCAGCATGATGACACAGGGCACAAACATGACTTCACACTGCCAGCTCTGCTCCAGCAAGACTGGGAAAGGCCTTCTGATTAATTAGTTATTGCTAACGAGGTTTGGTCGGAGGATGAGGTGGGAGTGAGAGGAGCAGAGCTGGGCTGGGCTCGGTGTTTGGGGCAGGGGGTGTTTGACACTGGTGGGGCAGGGGTTTAAAGCAGAAGTTTAAAACAGGTTTAAAACAGGGTTTAAAGCAGGGGTTTAAAAAAGGGGTCTAAAGCAGAGGTTTAAAGCAAAGGTTTAAAGTAGGGGTTTAAAAAAGGGTTTAAAACAGGGATTTAAAGCAGAGGTTTAAGGCAGAGGTTTAAAAAAGGGTTTAAAACAAGGGTCTAAAGCAGAGGTTTAAAGCAGGGGTTTAAAAAAGGGTTTAAAACAAGGGTTTGAAGCAGAGGTTTAAACAGGGATTCAAAGCAGAGTTTTAAAGCAGATCTTGGGCTCACCTCGGCTGTGGGAGGAGGTTTTCCAGGCACATCCAACACCAGCCCATCACCTAGGTGGTTGGAGCTGGAGCTGATCTTCAGCTTTGGAGGAGGTTTTTGGAGATTCATCTGCAAAGAGATTTGTAGATTTATCTTCAGCTTGAAGGAGATTTTGGAAGTTCATCTGTGATCTGGGTGAACCCAACCCTACAGAGGGGAATAGGGAGGTTCCCAAGGAGCAGGGCTGGAACCTTGATGCTGCAATAACATGGAAAACCAGACTTAGACATTCCCAAAATTGCTGGGCACATCCTTCAGAAGAATCACGGACATGGGGTGTGCTCCATCACTGCCCTGCCAGTGCTGAGCCCGTGGATGTCCTTCCTGCATTGAATTAAAATCTAAAACCACCACCATTAAATCACCCAAAGCCCAGCAGAAGTATTTGGGAAAAGGGAATGTTCCAAGTGACCTCAGGGGGATTCAGGGAAATGGTTACCAACAATTCACATGGTAACTCCTTTTTTTAATAAAGTGAAGGGAGAGAACTATTCAGACTTGACAGAATTATTCAGACTTGACAGAATTATTCAGATTTGACAGAATTGCTTTTCACCTACCCCAGTGATCCCCACTTTCATTGCATCCATGCAAATCTGTGCCCACAGAAGGAGGCAATAAAAGCCAATCCAAAGGGAACAGCATGAGCCAGAACTTGGGGTTGTGTAAATAAAGCACTGGGGTGAAATCACTGGGGCAGAAGGGATTTATGCCAGCCGAGGATCTGGCCCATAAAGTGGGAATAACTCCTTCTGCCCTGTGATTTATGCTCTCCAGTTATTGACTGCTCCCAAATAAGCCTCTGTTATAAACAATCCGGGCAGCAAAGAAGGCAATTGTGCCTTAATGAGCCCATGGTTCAAAGCACTGCCCTGCTACACTGACCCCTCAATAGATCAGAAAGTCTCCTTGATTTAATTACCTTACAGAACCCCAGACTAGACAGCTCCAAGCCTCATTTATGCCCTGATCCTGCTTTTTTTTTTTTTTTTTTTTTTTTTTTTTCCTTTTTTTTGTTTTNTTTTTTTTTTTTTGCTGCACTTTATAGTGATTTACAATTCAGCCAAGGGACTCTTCAGGCAGATGAGGAGAATTGTTTAGAGGGGTTTGTGTGCAATTGCATTTTTTTGAAGGAAAGGCAAAGGTAAAAAAAAGCACATATTGAGACTCAAAGGTCTTGTCTCCTTTCCCAAGCACAAATACTAAGCAGTTCTGCCTTTTTAAGTGTAAAGAACTAGAAACTTCAAGGGTAGGATGAAGGGAATTTAAATCTGAGACTGCACACACTGGAAATGTTCCCGTTTGGAAGTTCCCAATCCAGTCGTGCACGCAGCTTTCAGCAGATATTACAGGATTGTTCCACCAGGATTATCTCAGCTACCAGGGTATTTATTTTCCCCTTCCAATCTGTGGCACAGAGCAGTGGAAATAATACAACGTTCCCTTGCATTCACCGACGCCTCGTCCCTCCTGCCTCAGGATGAGCCTCTCGTTACACGAGCCTCAAAACATCCTCAAAAATTAATCCAAAATTAATCAAATGACCCAGATTACATCTTCATTTCTTCTGGAGCAAACTGAACTGCAGCCAAACGTGCAGCAAAGAGCCCTGGCTCCTCTCTGCTGCTTCCTCAGCACAGGGGATTCCCTCTCCCCACGGGCAGGGAGGGAGGGGAGATGAAATTAGGGATGGAAATCACAGACTGGTGGAGCAGTTTGGGCTGGAAAGGAGTGGAAAACCCATCCAGTCCCACCCCTGCCATGAGCAGGGATACCTCCCACTATCTCAGGATGCTCCAAACCTTGGACATTCCAGGGATGGGGCAGCCACGGCTTCTCTGGAAGTTTTGCTGCAGGGAGCATCACTGCTGGTGATCCATGATTGTGGATCCTGCTGAGGCTGATTCAGGTCAAAAAAAGGGACCAGGACTGGCTCTCCCAGCTGGAGGTTGTGGCTGGGTTGGGTTAGCACCCTGCATCCACCTGGGCTAGGACAGGGCAGCTCTGGCACCTCCAGAGCTGTCGGAGCAGCTCCAAGTTTTGGTGATTTTCACTCTTCACATTCTTGTTTTGTGACAGAACTGGAGCACCAAAACTGCCACATTGCTCCCTCCCTCCCCTCTTGATTAGTAGAGACACTGAACTGCAGCTTTAATAGGGAGAAGCAAGTTCCCTCTGTCCTTCTCCAGCCCTAAAAACACAAGAGTGCATTTTCCAGAGGAGCTGGTGATTGAGGTTTAAACCAGAATACATTAAACCAGAATACATTAAAATGCTCTAAACATCGAAGGGAAAAAGGGAGCCCTGCTACCCAGAGGAAAGTGGGGTGCTTGAGCTGAGTTACAGCCCTGTCATTATTGGTGCTGTCAGAGCTTAAAATCTACAACATTATTTTTAGGCCCCAGTCCAATCCACAAAAAGATCTCTGAAATAATTGCAAAAGGACCTCACTTGAAGACTGTTTGTTTTGGAAAAATAGAAATCTTTGCTCCATTTCAGCATATTTCAGCTTGGAGAGCAGCAATATTTTATTTGTGTTGAAAGAAGGCAGGGGCTTATTCAATATGAATAAATGGTTTAGAACATGGGTTAAAGTTCTTTTCTTATTCTACCCTGCAGCCCTGCCCAGGAGACTCCAATCCTGGGGGAGAAATGTTTCTGCTGAGGGGACTTGAAATTAAAGAGAAATAATATCCACGGGGTATAAATCTGCCCAAATTAAGATGTTTTGTGCTCAATATTCTGCTGCATTTTGCACATTGGTGCTAATTAGTGGTGTGAGCTAATTAGGAGCAGTGTGTTAATAGGACACCAGGCAGGGCAGTGTGCTCCTGGCCAGGACAAAGGGACCTGACCCATTCCTGGTCCAGGTCTGGAGCCCTCTGAGCCCCAGACAGACCCTGGGAGCTGTGCCAAAGTCACTCCGTGACATTAAAGACTCAAAATCCAACTGTCCGTGCTCAGAGCCAAGAAAGGGATGGAAAAGAGGAACCAGGAGAGAAAGAAAAGGGGAAAAAACAGATCCTAAATCAGGGGGATGCACTTCAATGAATCAGCATTTAGGTCCCTTCCACCCCAAACCCTTCCATGGTTCTGTGGGTTTCCCTAGAGGTTTGCAGCCTGCAGGTGACAGAAGGGATCGAATTTTGGCTGCTCCTGAGGATGCACAGACCAAAAAAAGGCATTTTCTGCCTTCTTGATGGTTTCTTTGCTTTGTTCAGTGGAATTGTTGTTCAGTGGAAGAAGTGTTTCCCTTCCACCCCAAACCCTTCCATGGTTCTCTGGGTTTCCCTGGAGGTTTGCAGCCTGCAGGTGATAGAAGGGTTGGGATTTTGGCTGCTCCTGAGGATGCACAGACCCTCCCAAAAAAAACCCATTTTTCTGCCTTCTTCATGGTTTCTTTGCTTTGTTCAGTGGAATTGTTGTTCAGTGGAAGAAGTGTTTCCCTTCCACCCCAAACCCTTCCATGGTTCTCTGGGTTTCCCTAGAGGTTTGCAGCCTGCAGGTGACAGAAGGGATCGAATTTTGGCTGCTCCTGAGGATGCAAAAACCTCTCAAAACAGCAATTTTTACCTTCTTGATGTTTTTCTTTGCTTTGTTCAGTGGAAGGAAGGGGAGAAGGGAAAATGTTTGAAGTCCTGGTGGCAGTGGCTGTGGCTCAGCTCTGGCACAGCCCCTCAGGCTCCTCATGCCCTGGGTTTGTGCAGGGCTGTCCCAGCAGTCCTGAGCCCCTTTCAGGCCACCCCTGGGTGCTGCCAGGTGCTCACCCACACCCCAGGGCTGCACTGGAGCTGCATCCCACGGCACAGGTGGAACCACCTGTGGTTCAGGAACCGAAGCCCTGCAGCCCACAGAGTTCAGCCAGGACCTTCCCAGACCCCCTGAGCACCTCTGTCCTTTTCCAGCCCTAAAAACACAACAGTGCATTTTCCAGAGCAGCTGGGGACTGAGGTGTAAATACATTAAAATGCTCTAAACACCAAGGAGAAAAGGGGAGCCCTGCTAGAGGAGAGTGGGGTGCTTGAGCTGAGTCACAGCCCTGTCACTATTGGTGCTGGTGCTCACCAAAGGCCCTGCACCCTCCAGGGTGGCACTGAAATCAGTCAGGGACCCTGCTGAGGGGCTGCCACCTGGAAAATCACCAGCAACACAACGCCCAGGGGCAAAACCCGGCAGGAAAAGAGCTCTGTGTGCAGAGGAAATGACACCAGGGGTGAGAGCAGGGAGCTGAAATGGCTGCAGGCAGCGCTGGCCATGATCTGCCCAGATGGGATGGGGCTGTGGGAGCCTCCAGGGATGGGTTTGGGGCACAGGGGTCAGCAGGTCCCTGCCCCTCTCCTGGGCACTGCCCTGGCTCCCTCCTCCTCTTGATTAGCAGAGACACTTGACTGCAGCTTTAATAGGGAGAAACAAGTTCTCTGTCCTTTTCCAGCCCTAAAAATACAAGAGTGATTTTCCATAGGAGCTGGCAGTTGAGGTTTAAATCTTCAACCAGAATATATTAAAATACATGCTGAGCTTGGGTGCCACAGCAGCCACCCTAAAACCCAACCAAATCTGCTTTTTTGTACCCCAGACGGGGCAGAAGGAGCAAACCCCATGGTGATGGACACTGTTGACCACATGCTGGGGTTTTTGATAAATTGCCAATCAACAGGAGCCAGCAGAGTTTCCCAAAGTCAGATTGGTTTCGGTGTTGTTGCTTTAAACATTAACCAAGCCCTGCTGCAGAGCCCAGAGATGCTGAGGGGACAAAGCTCCTTCCCCTCGACTTTTTCCCTCAATACTTTTTTTTTTTAAGTGCTGGGGACTCCTCTGCAGGCAGCAGCTGAGCAGGGCTGTTTATTTATAAGAGTCGACCAGAGCCACACAAAAGGTTATGGCCACGGGCCAAATGTCTTTGACATCATAGCCTGTCATTAATGGCATAAATCCTCCGTGATTTCATTTCCCACTGAGCCAACCAGCATCTCTCCCAGATTATTTCAAAGGAAAAAAAAGTCCAAACATTTACCTTCAAACCCCAAACAGATCGTATCGTTCCGTGCTGCCTGCCCGATATTCAATATATTCTCCTGCACATGGCATTTTTATGGCAGGTTGTGACCACTCCTGGGGCTCGTTTCAGAAGGAGATGGGCTCAGAAAGAGAAATTTTCTTATTGTTCCCTAAGGGGACAAACAAAAAGACGACATTTCATTCAACAAATCCTTTTCCAACCACTGTACTTTGCTGTTTTAATGTACTTTTTGTCCCCCAGATCTCTGTCTGAAGGAAGGAAATGTTTAAAAGCTTGTTCTCTGTGCCACAGCCTCTTCAGTGTAAGAATATTTAATGTGGACAGGCTGGAAAAGTTTTCCTTCACACCATTTTTTTTCCCTTTCCTCCATCACATCCATAATATGCACGTGGTTATGTGGGAAACATTAGGAATTCACTCTGAGCATGAAAGGTCTGAATACACCTGTAATTTCTGATTTTTAAAATTTAAATCCTTTGGGATTTCAAGCCTTCCTGACCTTCTGCTGATGGATAATGCACTCCTTGATAAAAAAAACAGGTGGAAAATATTTGATAATAATATCAGATAATTTTTGACCAGTCATTGCTCGTTACTGAACTGGGCCTGGAAAAGTTTTCCAAACCAGGGCTGGCACAAAACCTGCTGGGATAAAGCAGAATTTACATTTATGTGCAAAAACAGTCAGAGAGCTGGGTTTGACTTCACTTTCTGGAATATTTCCTGAAATGGCTCCAGATCGCCCCATTGATGAAAAGAGATGAAAAAGAGAGGAAAAAGAGAAGAGAAAGAGAGGGAAAAGAGAGGAAAAAAAGAGGAAAAAAAGAGGAAAAAGAGAGGGGAAAAAAGAGGAAGAAGAGAGCAAAAAGAGAGGAAAAGAGCCTGATAGGACTCCTGCCCCCAGGAGCGAATGTCCATAAAGTCGGGGAAGCTCCCACTTACCCCTGCCCTGCAAGGAGGAGTTAATCACTGCAATTACAGATGAGTCCCGAGATCCAAACGGACTCAAGGAAAGCAAATTTCGGCTCAGCCCAAGGCCAGGCCGGGTCTGGGCACACAGGGCACCATCAGGAGAGGATTTGGTGCCTCCTGAGGCTGCTGCAGGCTCCGGAAGCTGCCTTTGCTCATCCCCTGCAGGCTCCAGGGAAAGAGGATCCCATGGAGCATCCATAGCTCCAAGGAGGATCCCCAGGCTGGGAGGATAAATTTGAGTTTTCCCAGGGCATTAAAGAGCCCTCAGGGACTCGAGGGAGAGAAGCAAAGTCCCCTCAGGCTGTGGTGAGAGGAGAAAGGACAGACCTGGAGCTGCACAGCACAAAGCTCCCTCCTGAGCCACCGCTCCTGTCCCCATCCCACCTCCACCCCACGCCCCAGAGCCCTCAGAGCCCTCACCACCACCAAAGAACAGCACAAGGACCTCCAGCGTACCTGAGGAAATAAAAATTGGCCGTTTCCCACTTTTTTTTGAGCAGTCTGGAACCTGAGGAGGCACCGGCGAGCGGCCGTGCCGAGAGCAGGGCTGTGTCAGAGCTCTCCTGCCAGAGCCAGAGTGGAAATATCCCTGCACAGCACCAGTAGCTTCATGACTAACACATCCCAAAGGTGCCATAACACGCAGGGAGGCAGGGAGCTGTGGGGTGCTGGAAGCAGTGCAGGGAGAGGAGGAGCTGCAGGGAGAGGCTCCCAGCAGAGCCAGCCTGTGATTTTTCCACCATTCATCATCCTGGTTTTACTCCGCTATGAAAAAAAGGTCCCACAACCCCAGCACGGGCTGAGCCAGCCAAGAAAAAGAAAAGCAGCTTGCTCTGCTCCCTGGGGCACGGATCATTCCTGTTTGAGAAGGGTTTTTTTTCTTTTTTTGATCAGTGCAGGAGAGGAGCTGCAAGGAGGGAATGTGGTCATTTGGTACCAGAGAGAAAATCTGGGAAGGGCTGAGCATGTCTGGTGCTGGGGCAGGCAGGGTTTGGGGGATGTGGCTGGGTTTTGGCACAAATCACACCCTGCTGGGTGACTCTGGGCTCTCACAGCACTGCTGGGAACAGGCACGGGATGCTTGGGGTTGGAGGGGCCTTAAAGAGGCTCTTGTATCACCCCTTCCATGGCAGGGACACCTCCACTGTCCCAGGGTGCTCCAAACCTGTCCAGCCTGGCCTTGGGCACTGCCAGGGATCCAGGGGCAGCCACAGCTGCTCTGGGCACCCTCCCAGGGAACAATTCCTTCCCAATCTCCCACCCATCCCTGCCCTCTGGCAATTCAAAGCCATTCCCTGTGTCCTGTCCCTCCATCCCTTGTCCCAAGCCCTTCTCCAGCTTTCCTGGAGCCCCTTCAGGCCCTGGAATGCTGCAATAAAATCACCCTCTGCAGGCTGAGCAGTCCCAGCTCTCAGCCTTTCCCCACAGGAGAGGTTCTCCATCCCTTGGACCATCCCTGTGCCTGCTCTGGGCTCTCTCCATGTCCCTCCTGTGCTGGGGGCAGGACACCAGGGTGATGCAGCAGGAGGCAGATCCCAAATGCTCCAGTCAAGGACATTCCCAGGGCTTAGAGCCCCTTGGATGATGACCTGGGTGTCAGCAAAACCCCACGAGCCTTTAGAACAGATGAATTCACCTGTAAAAACGCTGGGAAGGCTCCTCCTGAGCACCCACCATCCCCCAAAGCAGCCTTTCCAGTGCCATGGAAATCTCAGTGGAGGGAGCCCTGCCAGACCCTCACACAGGGCAATCCTGCAGGGAGCCAAGGACACCCTCTGCCCCTGCCCCAGGCTTGGATTATCCCTTTTTCTGACCCACTGACAGGGCTCTTCAGAGGAGTTTTTAAATTTTTTGTTCCATTTTCAGTCTCATGTGAAGGGTGGGACAACACAGATGTTACAGCTCACGCCCTCATTCAATCAAACTCCATGTTCTTGTTCAGGTACCTTTTGGCAAAAAGCTTTCCCACATATTTCAATTTTCAAGCAAATCTTTTAGCTCTTTTTGCCTTTTTATTTTCCCAGATTTGTTCAGGGTCAGGCTCTCTTTAAGGTGCTAAGCTGTCCCTTTTACAAATTAATTTTACAAATTTGGATATCTTGGGATTCTTTTCGATGGAGGCCACGCTTTTGCTTTGGAAATGCTCCACAGATTCCATTTCCCTCACCTGGTGAGAGCTCAGCCCTGAGCAGGAGGGAGGGAGGGAGGGAGGGAGGCTCCCTGGCAGGGCCCTGGGGATGAAAGAGCTCTCATTATCCTCACAGAACGCTCTGGCTCTGCCTCGGAGCTGTCACAACACGCTGAGCTCCAGGGATTCCTGCGGAGCTGGGCTGACACATCTTGTCCTGATCTGCTTGGATTCATGAGTCTCACACAGCCCCTTTGGCCAGAGGTGCTGGAGATGTTTGGTCAGTGCATACCTGGAGTTAATTTGACAGGAACTCTGTCACAGACAATGCCATGGGACAAGTGATGCCTTTTGGGGCTACCCAAAAACACAGGCCAGGAAGAATTAAGGCCATGAAAAGCAGTTCTATTTATTTAAAATCCTTCAGGTGCATTTAGGGCAGGTGAAGCCCACCCAAAATGGGCAATGGTCACGGGTTCACACTTTGATAACTTTGGTCCGTTTGCAGATTGGGGTTCATCTCCCAATTACAGCCTCAGGTAATGAAGTCATTGAGCCCCAGTTTGCTCCCCCAATCACTTTTGTTCCCTCTCTCAGCCTGAGGCAGGGAGGTGTCCTTGATCCCCAGGCCTGCAGAGGAATTGCTGTGTGTGCCCAAAATGGGGCAGCAGCAGCTGGCACTGAGTGTGGAGTTTGGAGTCAGGCACTGAAGAGCTGCAGGATCACAAATAGATGAAAAAACATAAAAACTAAAATCCTAAAGGTACCACAGGCCCTGCAGTCCTGACAGCTCCGACCCTCAAAGCCCCGGGGCAGGATCTGATCACAGCATTTAATGAGCTATCAATTAACTCCAGCACACTCCAAGTGCAGGAAATGCTCCAGCTCTGGAGGGGAATACCAAAGGTAGCAGGTCCTGAGCTCACAGCCTGCTCTCCCCGCCAGCAGGGAGGGATGAGAGGGCAGGAAGGAGCTCCAGAGAGCACTGGGAGAGAGCCTTGGAGAACTGGAGATAAATGCTGTAACAGAGCTCCAGTACTGGCTCTAATTAGCATAATTCAGGGCTTCCCTAACTGCTTTTAATCCTTTGGATTCCTGCTGGCGGGAGAGCCCAGGATGTAGAGAAGAGCAGTGGGGGATACACATCCTCTGCACCCCACGGGTCACAAACAGAGGGAGAAGGGAGACCAAGGACCCCCGGACCCCCCGGAGCCCAAATCTCCACCAGCACAGCCTCTGCAAGGCACAACTTGGGACATTCTGCCTTCTCCCATGGAATTGTTACTTCCCTTCTCCAGCCAAGCCACTGCAATCCCCCCAAATCCTGCTGACTTCAAATTACAATTTTGAAATGCGTGTTCTCCATGCTTCTGTTCACTTTATTTTTTTTCCTTTAAAGCTTTCCTTCTCTTTCTTTTTTTTTTCCTTTTTTTTAATTAGTTGAGGATTTTTATTAGAGCACAGGTATGTCTTGCCAGACTCTCCTGCTGAAGACAGGATGGAATTCCCTCTGTTCCCATCCCGGAGGAATCCTGAGTCACCTGCAGCAACCAAAGCTCCCTTGCTTTAGGTGTAAACAGAGAAAAATAACAACTTTTGATCTGCTTCCACCTTTCCAGGAGAAGTGAAGGCAGTACAAGTCTCAACGTGGGAAAAAGAAAAAATTTAAAAAAAAAAAAAAAAGAAAAAAAAAGAAGAAATGTTTTCCAGGCTGTCTTGAATTCTGTGAGTGCATGGGAAGGATCCCACAGAAATCTTCAGAATGCTTCTCTCAGAGGTGACATTCATCCCTCCCAGATCCCCCTCTCCAGAACATTCAAAGGCTTCAGAGCTAAAGCAGAGTTATTGCTCTGTGCCCCGGGGTGAGGGGCAGCTGCAGAAATCCATCCTTTCCCATTCCACAGCAATTAACCTCCACTAATGAGTTCAGGGGAAGCAGGATCCTGGAGCTGCAGAGTCCAGGGCAGCAGCAGCAGCCCGGTCCTGCTCAAAGCTCAACAATCAGGAGATGTCTGGGGTGGTGACCTCGAGGTGCTCTGGTTTGGGGTGTTCTTTATTTAGAGGTGCTGGAGGTTCCAGTGAGCCCCAGGCTGGGTGCATGAGACCCAGGCACAGGCAGGAGGCACCTGCATGCCTAATTAACCAGCTGATTTGCATATCAAATGAACCTCATGTGCAGCAGGATATTGGTACAAAATTTCTTAGAGGATATCTTGGCAAAAAAATGAGCAAAATGAAAAATCCTGGAAAGCAAAAGCCAAAAACTTTCCCCTGCTTCCCAACACATCCCTAGCAGCAGGAGGGAGCAGGATTGACCCGATTTACCTCGGGAGGGAGCAGGATTGACCTGATTTACCTCAGGAGGGAGCAGGATTCACCTGATTTACCTTGTGAGGGAGCAGGATTTACCTGATTTACCTCCCTCCTGCTGCTGGAGGCAAGGAATAACCAAAATCAGGGATGTAAAACTTAGTTTAGACCTTGGTTCCTGAGTTATCCTGAAACCTATGGCAGCTGGAGGGGATCCAAGCCCAGCCCATCCTGACACAGCTTCCCAAGCAGAGGGCTGCAGCAGGGATGGCACAATTTGACAAACTTGTCATTTGTACAAGTCTCACTGGAGATTTTTTAAAACCAAACCTGTTTTGGGTTGAAATCCAAGCCAGTGAGGAAGGGAAAGGCAAGGGCAGCATTTTTATTTTTAAAGGATAACAAAAAATGCATCAATTGCTGGAACAGGTGTGTTTGTCCTGTCCACCCTAAACTCCAAGCTGCATTTTTTTTTGCCCGGGATTTGCATATTCAAACAAGCTGAAAACATCGGTGTTGGATGACAATCTGTATTACACTGAAAAGTTTGGAAGGAGAAAAAAAATGTATCTTTTCTAGACTCCTACTTAATTTTCATTTATATAAATAAATATATTTTTTATGATTCTAGGAATAGAATAGAATAGAATAGAATAGAATAGAATAGAATAGAATAGAATAGAATAGAATAGAATAGAATAGAATAGAATAGAATAGAATAGAATAGAATAGAATAGAATAGAATAGAATAGATATTCTGGGATCTATTCTAGAAAAGTCAATAATAGAATCTTTTCTATAATTCTATTCTTAACTTTTCCATGGCTTTCATTGCTTTCCCTGTTCTGTCCTGTTTGACAGAACTGGCTGAAGAGGCACCAGTTAATTCTCACAGAATTAATTCCCACTGGCATTTTGCAGTGCAGGAGCACCCAGCAGCATCACTGCCCCTGTCCTGCAGCCTCCCCACGTTTCCTGGGGCGTTTTCTCCCCTCTGCCTGGCTCTGGGCAGCACATCTGGAGCACCTTTCAGCACATCTGGAGCACCTTTCAGCTCAGCTGTGTGCAGAGAAGAAGGAAAAATTGTGTTATTGCCCTGCTGGCCACCCAAATCAGCTGTTTAATTGGTTTAATAGTTGAATCGGTGCTGGCTCCGCTCAGAGGAGGAGCGGCACTGACAGGAGAGGGTGCTGATGGTTTAGGGAAGGGACAGCGCAGCAGGGAGTGTCCCCTGTCCCCGCAGGGAATCCAGGGCAGGGCACTGAGCAGCTGTGCCCGAGGCCGAGGCAGATGCGGGCTGTGGCAGCAGCTAATCTGTGCCTCGAAATCCCCGCGCTGTAATTATGGTGATGAGCTTTGCGAGAGACCATCCGATTTGAAAAGTAAATTTGAATGGATGAGCGGAGTGCCGGCTCGGCGGGGTCAGGGCCACAGCCCAGGCACGGTTAAATGGCATTACAGGGTGAAGAAAAAGGGGTTGGGGAATAGCAGAGGGGTCAAACTTCCCTGAAATGTTCCTCTCAGCCAGGGCACGGCTAAATGGCATTACAGGGTGAAGAAAAAGGGGTTGGGGAATAGCAGAGGGGTCAAACTTCACTGAAATGTTCCTCTCAGCCAGGGCACAGTTAAATGGAATTACAGGCTGAGGAAAAAGGGGTTGGGGAATAGCAGAGGGGTCAAACTTCCCTGAAATGTTCCTCTCAGCCAGGGCACGGCTAAATGGCATTACAGGGTGAAGAAAAAGGGGTTGGGGAATAGCAGAGGGGTCAAACTTCCCTGAAATGTTCCTCTCAGCCAGGGCACGGCTAAATGGCATTACAGGGTGAAGAAAAATGGTTGGGGAATCAGCACAGGGGTAAAATCTGCCTTGAATGCTGCTCTCAGCCAGGGCACGGTTAAATGGCATTACAGGCTGAGGAAAAAAAGGGTTTGGGGAATAGCAGAGGGGTCAAACCTGCACTGAAATTTTCCTCTCAGCCAGGGCATGGTTAAATGGCATTACAGGGTGAGGAAAAAGGGTTGGGGAACAGGAGAGGGGTCAAACCTGCACTGAAATGCCCCTCTCAGCCAGGAAATGGTTAAATGGCATTACAGGCTGATAAAAAAGGTTTGAGGAGTAAGCACAGGGGTCAAACCCGTACTGAAATTTTCCTCTCAGCAGCGTTTGATCCCCGCTGGGTCAGCGCTCAGTGCCTGCCCTGCAAGGCCACAGAATTGAGGATTTCAGGGCTGCCCGTGGCTCCGGAGCCCTGCCCTGCCCTGTGCCCGTGGCCCTGGGCTCAGGGAGGGGAGGGATGGGTTTTACACCCAGCCCGGTCCCGCTCAGGAAGGAGATGTTCCCGGAGCGCGAGGATTGCAAGCTGACTTTCCTGCTTAATTTTTTTAATCCCTTCCCAAATCTCCCAGCGTGCTTGCTGATGCTCCGGGTGCTTTCATCCCTCCTTTTCCCTGCTTTGGAGCTTTTCTTCCCTTTCCACCCGCAGGCAAGGAATGACCCGGGGCTCTGAAGTCCCAGGCGTGACCTCGGGACAGGTCCTGAATTCGCCTGGGGCAGATTTTCCTTTGGCAGGAGCCTCGTTTGTGCTCTCCCCTGGGAAAAACCATGGGATCACCTTTCCTCCTGCCTTTCATCGAGGCACAGAACGAGCTGTCTGTTCCTCAGGAACTCCAGACTGTGCCAGACAAGCAAAAACACAACTCAGCATCCCCCTCCAGACCCATCTCCCCCCTCCTTTACACACGGGCTGCACACACCGAGCTCATCCTCAATTTTTTTTTCTTCTTTTTTAATTATTTATTTAGAAATAATAAAATAAGACATAATATATAAAAATCTGTACAATCCACAATTTGTGCAGTACATTAGGAAGACCTCGATACAAAAAGGCTGCAAACAGGAAAATAGTCATGGACAACTGTCGGATGCCGAGATTGTTCGTCTTACAGGAGCTGCAGGCCAAAAAAAGTCCTTACAAAAATCAGCTTCTGCTGGGCTGTGGGGTGGCAGCGATGCAGCACCTTCCCCTTGACAATGTGGTGAGCAGCCAGAATTAAAGACATTACAGTACTTCTCAGATTTACCTTGTAATCCATCGCGAAAAAGAAAACCAATTAAATATCTGAACCCTTTGTCTTTTTTTGTTTCCGCCAGCACAGAAGCGTTTCACGGCTGGGAGAGGGTAATTAAAGCCAGCTAATGAGGGAGGAGCCCTGCCCCGGCCACTTAACCCAGGACAACTCGCACGGAAGAGAAGGAGGGAGGGGAGCATCCCCGCCCGCCTCTGCTCCTGTCACTGTACACAGAATTATGGGTCAGACAATGTGTCTCATTCAAGTATTTTCAGGGAAGGGCAGAAATAACATATTCCCCCCCAGCCCCTAAGCAAAAGACAGGATAAAAGCTTCCGTGCCAGCCGGGAGAGCCAATTTATCCTGGATAAAGAGGCTAAACCAGGCCTGGGGGAGGCTGTGGGTAGAGCTCCGTCAGTTTAAAGTTTAAAAGTTTAAAGTTTAAATCAGCATAAGCTTGGCCCAGTATCAATGGGAACTGAAGGAAAGCTGTCAGTCACTGTCTAGTCTTTAAAAAAAATTTTTTTTTTGAATGATTCCTTCAATTTGCTGCTGAGAAAGCCAAAATCGATGGCAAAAAGGGGAAGGGGGCCACTTGCAGGGCTGTTCCCAGCAGCTTCCCAGAGCCAGGGCTGAAATGTGGGATTCCCTGGGCAAAGACAAAGGGTTGGGAAGGAAAGAATAAGCAGAGATTAGCGATGGATTACACCTTGACACACCCCCTCGGCACGGCTCTGGGAGCTCTGCAAAACCGCCAGTAACTAGAACATGTTCTCAAATGAAAAGTCCATGCTGAAAAAATAAATAAAGAGAAGTTCAGAGCATTAGGAATCCTATAAGGCTTGCAAGTAATTTGCTAAAAATCATGCTAACCTGTAGCATCTAGTGCTAGCGAGCCGAGACTGCTGAGCTGAATTGATACTTTTTTTTTTTGTGGCCTTTTCGTTGTCTTCTCCTTGTCCTCCTTTACAGACTTCTATTTACATTTGGCTTTAAATATGAAAATACTTGATAAACTTTATAAAATGTACAATTTTTAAAAATATTTCTGAAAAACCGACTTGAAAAACAAAAAAGAAAAAACAAACAAGAAGAAAAAAAAAAAAAAAAACAAACCCAAAACCTCTGCACCAGAAATGTTAAACGGGAGGGGATTTTTTTTTTTTTAACTCTCTAGATTTCTGGCGTGTCAAAGAAATGAGACGAATCCTGCATTTTCCATCCCCTTTTTTCTCTCATCCCTCCCTCAAATATCTCAAGTATCATTTAGTGGGAGCGCTGGGGGATGCTGATCTGGGACCAGATCCCCTTCCTGCTGCTCAGCCTCCCTTTCCCCGTTGTTTTCGTGCCCCCTCTGTGTCACTGAATCCTCTTTGGTTTCGTTTTTTCCTCCTTTTGCAAGAGCATCACCGTTAGCAGCACCAGCAGCGCCACTGTTGACCCAGACACTGCAACCAGACCTCCTCCACTGCCCACCCTTCCCTTCCTTTTCCATCCTCCCGCCCCAGGAACAGCCTCAGTACTTCCACTTCATCCCCTGCCCTCTCCAGGAGCCAAATCTGTGTTTCCAACACGGAATTCCCCCAGTTTCCAGCTGTAGATAGCGTTTTATCAGAAACCAGTTCGTTGCAGGCGTTTTTCCCCGGCAGGGCTGGCAGAGCCCTCACAGATACCCATGTGCAGAAGACACCAGACCCAGAACAAGCTGTTTTTTAATGGCATACAGTGATCCAATACTGCAAGAGTCACCCGGGACTGCCATCCCCACGCCAAGCACAGCTTTGCTGTCTCCTCGAGCTTAGAGGCACAGAGAATTTAAAGCCTTCTGATGAAGGAGCCAGAACACTGCCAGGGCTTTGCTGGAGGTGACAAAATCTGCCTGGTGACGAGTGACGGGCGAGTGTCACCCGGCTGGGGTTTGGCAGGGAGGGAGGCAGGAGGTGAAACTCCCTTTGCAGCCTCATCCTCCCCAAAGAATCCCTCTCTCCAGGGAATCCACCTTCCTCACAGCCCTGCCCTGCTGGACAGAAGCGTTTTGTACAAACGCTGCCATCCTTCCACCACTCCCTCCCTTTCCTCCTCTTCCTCCTCTTCCTCCCTCCTCAAAAAGCTCTTCCTGGGCACTTCTCTGCTGCTTGGCTCACCCGTGGCCAAACTCCAGCAGCTCCATGGCACAGTTTCAGGGAAAGCTCCTCTGCTCAGAGCTGAGGAGCTGGGACAGATGATGCTGGTTCTGCTTCCCCCAACTGAGCTTTTTCCCATACAAGAAAACAGGGATTTTATTCCCCCCACGGAAGTACAGGGGGAAAGAGGAGGAGGCCCAGCTCGCTTTAGATCCGAGCCTCAAGCCTTTAGAATAAGGTGCAAAATAAAGGTCTTAAAAGAAAAGGAAAAAAAAAAAAAAAAAAG
>VXBR01012325.1:23708-71680 GCA_013400215.1 Cisticola juncidis | reverse complement strand
CAGCGTCCCCCGCCCCGCTCACTGCCCCCCCAAACCCATCTGCCTCTGCTTATCAGTATTTTTTCCTTTCACTGTCATGAACTAAGCTGAAACAATACAGCTCTTCACTGCCTTCCCAGATGCTTTTTTTTTTTCTTTTTTTTTCCCCGCTTCCCATTTTTTTGGCAGGACGGTCAAAAATGCAGAAGCCCTCCCGTTTGCATCATACCGATGAATGAAGCTACAGGTTCGTTTCACGCCCCTCTAGACCATCCCGGACTCTCAAACGCACGCATCCGAGTGCCGAGACCCGCCGCTCCTGCCCTCTCTCCGTGCGGGAAACAACAGGCGAGAAGAAGGCGAAGGGATGGAGCGGTGCGCTTTGTGCGACGCGGAGTTGTCATGCGAACTTGCGGCCCTTCCCCAGGATAAAATATCCAGAGGGGGGGAAAAAAAGCGGGGGGAGCAGCTGGTGCATGGAAAGTTATGAGCACAAACAGATGCTGGAAGCAGATGCTCGGGCGCTCCAGCCATACCTATCGCATTATTTTAGGCGCTGAGAATAGCTCCGTGAGAAACGCAGGAGTTCCCCCTCTTCTCCAAGCCGGAGGCAGAGGACGCTTTATCGCGGGGGTATCGCGACAGTGCGCGCGCCGCGCATCGCCTCCGCTCCTCGGGGAGGCGGGAGACGCGAGGGAAGGAGGCGATTCCTACCTGCGGCGGCAGCGAGGGAGGTGCCGGTGCGGAGAAGGGGTAAGATCCGTGGCGAGGCCGTGCCCGGTGCCCGCTCCGCTCGCACTGCGCTCCCGCCCGCCCGCGGCCCCTTTTTGCGGGCGGCCATGGCACCTTTAATACGGCCCCGCTGGCCACGCCCACCGCGCGCCCGCGACCAATCACGGCGCGGGGCGTGGTCCGGGGGGCGGGACCTCGGAGGGATCGGGCAGCGGGAGCGGCGGGGCCGGAGCGGAGCGGGGATGGAGAGGGATGGAGAGGGATATGGAGGGGATAGAGAGGGGATATGGAGTGGATAGAGAGGGGATAGAGAGGGGATAGAGAAGGGATAGAGAGGGGATGGAGAGGAGATGGAGCGGGGATGGAGCGGGGATGGAGCGGGGATGGAGCGGGGATGGAGAGGGATGGAGAGGGATGGAGAGGGGATATGGAGTGGATAGAGAGGGGATATGGAGTGGATAGAGAGGGGATAGAGAGGGGATGAAGAAGGGAGAGAGAGGGGATGGAGCGGGGATGGAGCGGTGATGTTCCAGGGGCTCTCCGAGAACGCTCCGGGAACGCTCCTGGAACGCTCCGGGAACACTCCGACAACAGAGCAGGGATGGAGCAGGGATGCTCTGCGAATGGAGCGGAGATGCTCCGGAGCGGCGCACGGAGCCGGGGTTCCCGCTGCCAGTAGGGGCCCGGGACAAGGCGCTGGGTCCTCCGGTCCCCGCCGCGGAGGCTCCTCCGGTTCCCGGTGCGGAGGATCCCGGGAGAAGGCGCCGCGTCCCTGAATCCCCGGGTCCCTGGATCCCTGAGACCCTGGTGCGAAGAGTCCCTGGCTCCTCCCTGTGAAGGGTCCCGGGAGAAGGTGCCGGGTCCCGGGATCACGGGATCCCCCATGCAGAGGGTCCCCGGTGCGGAGGGTCCCTGGGTCTCCCTGCAGAGGGTCCCGGGAAGAGGCGCCGGATCCCTGGATCCCCGGTGCGAAGGGTACCAGGAGAAGGCACCGGGTCACCGGGACCGCGGATCCCTGGGTCCCGCTGCGGAGGGTCCCCGGGCCCTCGGGGACTCGGTGCAGAGGGTCCCGGGAGAAGGCGCAGGGTCGCTGCATGCCCGTGCGGGCGGTCTCCAGGAGAAGACTCCGGGCCCGCCGGTGTCCGGTGTAAAGGTCCCGGGAGAAGGCAGCGGGTTCCCCGGTGCCCGGTGCAGAGTGGGCCAGGAGAAGGCGCCAGGTCCGCGCGTTCCCGGTACGGAGACTCCCGGGAGAAGCCACGGCGGAGATCGGGGCGGCCGCGCTGTCCCGGCTCTGCGGAGCGGCAGCGCCGGTGCGGTTCCGTTCCCCGGCTCCGGGACGCTCCGGGTGCGCCCGCGGGCACCGGCATCTACCGCCGGGACCCTCTCACCCCCCTCAGCAGCGATAAAGGCTTGCGAGGGATTTCCCCGCGAGTTCGGGATGGTCCCAGGGGGGAGCTGCCCGCTCGCCCCCGTTCCCAAGTTTTGGGCCGATGTCCGAGGCCTCGGGTAGTGAGAAAAACTACCGGAGACAGAAGAGTTTCATTCCTTTTGTCCCTTTCTTTATTTTAGTGAAGGGAAATGCTAATGTGCAGGGTGTCCCATCCCAAACTCTCGAGCCCGGCAGGCGCGAGAAGCCAGGCAAACACAGCACAACGCCGCTCCTAAAGCGAAAATCCTCCTCCTTAACTAAGTGCAACATCCCTTTCCAAAACAAGAGCTGTCTAAGACCTTTTGGAGCAAGGGAAGGACGAGCCTGGCTGCAGTGCGTGGGACCCAGGCTTTGCTCCCTGAGTCACCTGCGGCAGCTCGGTCAGGCTGGCCGGAGTTGAAAAATGCAGAACTCCAAACGATTTTTAACGCCTTGTCCTCCCTACGGTGGACGCGGCCTGAGACAAAGAAAATAAGGATGAAATGCCTGGCCGGGAGCCTTGCAGGAACAAAAACAGCCTTGTAAGCACAGCCTGGAGTTTGCCAAGCCCCGGCTCTGATGGACAGCGCAGGGGTGTTGGGTTCCAGGGCAGGTGTCGGCAGCAGGACACTATCCCTGCCCTCGGGAGGGGACAACAGCTGAAATCCGCGGGGGAGCCCGGGGTGTGATGGAAAAAATAAGGTGATTGCTGAGTGCAGGGGGGCAGAGCAATCCAGGCTTTAGGAATTGCCAGAAACACCTTGAATTGCACCCAGCACTGCGACAGCAGCTCCTGAAACACCCCAAAATGAGTGCTGGGGGTGCTCCCGGGAAAGGCAGCGGGGATCAGCAGCGGGGATCAGCAGCAGGTCAGCCCGGAGCTGCTGAGGGACAGGCAGTTCGGCCTCCAGAGAGCTCCTTACAATGTCCAGAGCAGGCTGTAAATATGATTCCTTACTTTCCACAGAAATGCCAGTGCCTGCAGCCGCTCCTCGTTGCTTAAACTCTCCTCCTCCTCCTCATTTCTTTGCTAAGTTTCCAAGTCTGTCACGAGCTGTCTTTGAACACTCGGTGGAGAAGCTTTGCCCAGGGGCTCTCTGCTGGTGCAGGGGCTCCAGGAGCAGCCTCCCCGTGCTGCTGCTGCTCCATCCCACCCACGGCCGTGCCTGGCACCGCCGCTGTTTGCAGAGTTCCCCGGAGCCCCGGTGAGGAAGTGCCGCATTGTTGCAGCAATAAACACAACGGCCGAGGGCAGCTGGTTCACCAGCGCCGCATTTGTGAGTGCAGGAGGCGCGGGATGGACGAGGCGGGGAGGGGGAAGCAGGGACAAGTGCCTCGGTTGGGCAATCTGGGCAAGTTGGGCAATCTGTGAGTTGTTCTTGGGTGGTTCTGTTTGCTTGCAAGGGGAAGTCCCAAACTTATGGATCCGGAAAGCAAAATCTATAAGGGGGATGACTGCAATTAGTTTATCCATCTAGTGGGAAGAAGACAATGAAACCCACAGGATTTAAACACACTTCATGTACCTGTATCAGAGAAGAAATATCCCACATTTTTCTCTTTGTGTAATTCCCATGAACCACTAAAATAGCAACCATTCGAGGAACCTTGAAGTATTTGCCCATCTACGTGTCAGTGAAATGAGGAGCTGTGATCCACTCCTGCTAAGAGATGCTCTGCTGGGTGTGTATGTGCAGCAATTCCCTGTGTAAAAAACCTCCAAGATATTCCAGATTTCAGCCTGGCTCTGGAGCCTCTTACTCAGCCTTTACTCATGCGAAGCGGCTGATAAAAAATACAGCCCTACTACAGATTTATCTGCCTGGATGAGTAAGGCTTACTCAGCCATTCAGCACTTCACAGAGGCAGGGGAGAGCAGATACATCACCACTGCTTCACAGCTCTCCCAAAGTCGGGGCAGCCGTGCCCAGAAAGCTCTTCTTCGAATGAAATATCGATTCTGAACCCATAATGAAAACCATAACAGCGAGAGGAGCCCTTCCAAACTTCCAAACAGGGAAGCTGAAATTACAAGAAAAAGTTTCTAAAAAACCCTTTCCTGTTGCAACAAGCCAGGACAAAGAGGGTGAGACAGCTGAAAGCTTAACCCTCAGCGCTGAGAGAGGGGTTCCTTTTCTTTCTCTCCGTGAAGGGTTTTCCTGACGCAGCCTTGCCTGGGAAATCTCTCACTGAAATGTTAGAAAAGAGATGTGAAATGGTCGTGGGCTGAGAGATTTTCATGGCAAGACCCTTTATCTGCAGGAAAAAAATGGTGCCAAGGCAGAGGAAGGGCTCTGGGAAGGAAGAACATCCGAGAATTTTTCTCTCCTTTTTCTGTCATGGTTCTCCCCTCGGTGGTCACCACAGCCACCCTGTCCCTCAGCTTGCAGATTCCTCCTGGAAGGAAATCTGGGAGTTGTGTTGCAGGCCCAGACCTTGGACCAGAGGCTTCAGCCCCTGTCTCACTCCACGGGAGATGTTATTAAATTGCTTTTTCTGTCTTGGCGCTGAAAGGACCTAATTATCAGATTGCATTAGTCCTCATCTCTTCAAGTGGCCAAATCTGCTTTGGTTCTCAAGGATTTTATTGCCAGCTGAAAATGGCTTAATTGTATTGTGCTTGCAAAGAAAACACGGGCTGGGGGAATCAAAGCTTTCCACAAGAGGAGAAGAAATGCCATAAATAACACGCTGGGATTTTTATTTTTTTGGGTCTCACCATTTCCATGCATGTAAACTGGCATGAGTTTGCCTTTCTTCCCTAACCATGAAGTCAACTGGAAAAAATTCCTCAGGAAAAGGTGGTTTCCCCATTCCCAGTAACCTCCTGGGGTTTAGGAATTAACTGGATCTTTACTGGTCTGGTTCTGGGATCTCCAAGGGAAAATGAATTCCCTGTGTTGGTAACACAGGGAATGGGGAAATCCAATGAAAATCCCACAGAGAGGAACTTTTTTGCACATTTGATAAGACTTGAGAGAGCAAATAAACAGATTTTAAGCAAATGGGATCTACAGATGTGCAGTTCTGCTTGAAGAAAATGGGTTTGTCCTTGGGAGGGATGGAATTGGACAGAGGAAATTGAATTTGGGGTTTATGTACCTAAGGAGAGTGGAACTCACACCCCTCAACCACATTTGCTTCCTTAACCGTATATTTTGCAACCAAAATCTTCATTTAAGATTTCAGGCTGCTTTAGTTAGGCTTATCCTAAAGGCAAATCACCAGCCAGTCACTGTATTTTGGAAAAAAAAAATATATTTTCAGTCCCTGCTGCTGCAGGAGAGGGATGTGGGGAGCGAGGTGAAGAAATCCTGAAATACCGAATTCCAAACAGAAATCCCCTTCTAGCAGGAGCTGTATCTGACTCCCAGTCCAACAGCAACCCACAAATTCTGCCAAGGAAAACTCCTTTCCAACGCTATATTCCATGTGGCTCGGTTCTCACCAATTCATTTAAAGCATCTTTGGTTCCCAGCTGAACTTTCAGACCCAATAAAATGTGGTGTTGGTAGAGAGGGAGCTCTGAGCTCTCCATGCAGGGTCAAAGGCCTTTGAACAATCAGGAAATGTTCATCTGATATTTAACCTACACCTGGCACATTCTGTGTTTTCTCCAAGCAGGCAGGTCCAGCACCATTCAGGGACCTGTTCCCACCATCCAGGGCTTGGGGATAATATTCCAGAAGAGCAGGAATTGTAAAGGACCTCTGGCATTGTTTGTGACACAGCAATATCCCATATTCCTCCTTCTCAAGCCATCAGCCACCTGGGGCACTTTGTGCTCAGAGACTGCAGGGGGGAGGTGTTTTCAGATTAATGGGAAGGAATTTTCAGATTATTGAGGAAGGAATTTTCAGATTAATGAGGAGGAATTTTAAGATCAATGGGAAGGAATTTTCAGATAATGGGAAAGAATTTTCAGATTAATTCAAATTAACTTTCAGATTAATTCAAATTAACTTTCAGATTAATTCAAATTAATTTTCAGATTATGAGGAAGGAATTTTCAGTTTAATTCAAATTATTTTTCAGATTCATTTTCAGAGGAGGAATCAGTGTGAGTGATCAAAGTGACCATACAATGACATATTCCTAAAGCTAAGATTTTCCTATTAACCTCCCAGGTACCTGCAGATCTCCCACAGCTGCCATTCTTTGGATATCTCCAGGGAAAGGGAGTTAATGGTTAATAAAACGTGCCAGGGTGGTGAGAATGTGCTCGTGGAGCTGCCACGGGGATGTTGACAATTCCTGGAAGGAAAAGGGTTAAGAGCCAGCAGCTCACACACACACAAGTGTGGGGCTGCACTTTCCTTCTCTCCCCTACAGCTCCACGTGCTCAGTGCCAGCTTTTCCCAAACAGGAATGGGAATCCCCCAAACAGGGATGGGCTCCTGCTCAGCTGAGCAGGGTGAGCAGATCTTGGTGTTCCTCTGGTTTAAATCCCTGGTTATGGATCTTGCCCATGAGCAGCAGGCTCTCAAAAACATCCATTAGAGGATCAGAGTCATAAAATCCCAGAATTTGGGTTGGAAGGGACCTTAAACTCATCCCACCCCTGCCATGGCAGGGACACCTCCTGCTGTCCCAGGCTGCTCCAAGCCCTGTCCAACCTGGCCTTGGACATTCCACGGATCCAGGGGCAGCCACAGCTGCTCTGGGAATTCCAGCCCAGCCCCCCCCNCCCTGTGCCAGGGCTGCCCACCCTCACAGAGATAATTTTTTCCCAGTATCCCATCCCTGCCCTCTCTCAGTTTTATTCCATTGCCCTTGTCCAAAGTCTCTCTCTGTCTTTCCTGCCAGCTCCTTCAGGCACTGCAAGGCCACAGCGAGGTCACCACGGAGCTTCGCTTCTCCAGGCTGAACAATCCCAACTCACCCACCTTTTCCAACCCCAATTCTCCTCTTTTAGGGAAAAGGCAAAGAGAATGGGGATTGTTCAGCCCAGTCAAGCCACCTGCTGGCTCCAAAGCCCTTGTGGTGCTCAGAGAACTTTCAAACTCGCCCTGCAGAGCCCAGGAGGCTCAGAGAGAGGGGCTGGGCTGTGTTTTCCCCATTGCACCAGGCAGGGATAAAAGCAGAGACCTGAGAGGGCCACCACGGGCAGAGACGTGGAAAGCTTCCAATGGGAAAAGGGAGTGGCAAGAAGGAACTGGAACCCATTTGCAGCAGAAAGAGCTGGAAAGTTTCTGCCTTTTCTGAGCAAAATTATTGCAAGTCATTCTTGCATCTGTCCTGCTGACCCCTTTGTACCCACACCCTGGGCACCGAGGGCAGCCCCAAATTCCCAGGGGAGGTTTGGGGGGTGTGGGGCATGTGGGCACAGGGTGGAAGCTGCTCCCAGCAGAACCCCTGGCAAACCCTGCACGGCTCCCCTGAGCTGTGCCTGCTGCATTCCTGCTGCTGAGCGTTCATTACCTCTGTAATTTATCACCTATCGGGGATCCACTCCAGTGAAAACTGCATTTATAAACCTGAGAGTGTCTGATTCCTGGTAATGCCACGTCAATGACTGTTCTCCTCTCTTTCTCACACTTTTTATTCCAGTAGATTAGCTAAGATCAAATGTCCCCAGTGTTTTGTATCACTTTGTACCAGAGTCTCAGAATTCGCCCGGAGTCTGTGGCCACAACATAAGTGACAATATCAGAGTTTATTTTCTCTCCTGGAAAGCAAACAAACTGTGCTAAAAACAGAGAGTTAGATCACTGGCCATTGTGGAAGGAAAACCACAGCAGAAGCCAAGCTGGAGTTTCCTGAGGAGGCAGCACTGGGGATTTTACATCCAGTGGGAGCTCCCATGCCCATGGCAGGGCAGGAGACCCTCCCTGAGAGGGGCCTGGGCAGGTTGGGTGGGTTTGTGCTGGATTCTGCCCATCAACCACTGGATTGCTCTACCAGGAGAACCAGGGATGGTCCTGGGGATGCTGGAGAGGTGGGGAGCAGTCCCAGCTTTTTTGGGGGGAGCCTGCAGCCCTTCCAGAGCCTTCAGAGCATCTTTTGCCCCCTTTGCCTGCCCTTCCCTGCTCAGGAAGCCAAGGAGATCCTGGCCAGGACAGCCAGAGCTGCTCCCTGGCACATGTGGAGCTCAGCCCTTCCCAGAACTCCTGCAGGGCCGGGAAAGAGGAGCACAAATCAAACCAGCTGGCACCTCTCAGAATGTCCCTCCAAACTAAAACTGAGCGCATGAGTACAACCAAACCGGGCTCAAAAGTGCTGCTCAAACTTCCTGAGATTGTTCTGGGCTGATTACTTGGACCAGCCCTCCAAGGCCCACCCGTTCAAACACCTCTGCCACTTGAAAAATCTGTCGTCAGAGGGGAAATTATCCTCAGCAATGAACGCCACAGCTTCCTTTCCCTGCTATCACGACCTTGTGCTGCTTATTTGCTTTTCTGGTGCCATTTTGTGCCTCCAGGCCCAGCTCTGCCCTTCACTTACGCACAGGGGGAGAATTCCCCACCCACCCTGGGCATCCTGAGCTGGGATTTGGGCCAAACTGAATGTCCTGTACCCTGGCCCAGCCTGCTCCAGGTGCCAGGAGGGGAGGGGAGGTGGCAGGAGGGGGCTCTCTCCTGGTTTGTGCTGGGAAACGCTGCCTCATGAGCCATGGGTTTCTTTGTAATCTCCCTAATTCTTCAGGAGCTGCCTTTGATCCCCTGGTGTTATTTGAGCTGATGCCCAAACCTTATTAACCAACCTTGTGACAGGCACTGGAGGGGGAAAGGTTCTGCTTTTTCCCATCAGATGTTGAGCAATCGGCGTGGAAATCTGACAAAGGTCAGAGCCGGTGACATCGTGCTGCTGTGGTGGCACCACGGGTCCCAGGATTCCTGTGGCTCCACAGGGCTGGGAATGCTCCCCACAGCTGGGATGGGAGCTGCAGGAGCATCCTGGGTCCCTTCCTTGATCCCTTCCCTGGATCCCTTCTCTGGATCCTTTCCCTGGATCCTTTCACTGAATCCCTTCTCTGATCCCTCCCCTGGATCCCTTCCCTGGACCCCTCCCCTCTGGGCTGGCTCCCGAAATTTTGGGCAGGTGTCCAGAGTCCCCCCAGGGCTCTGTGGCTCCAAGGAAGCCAAGGCTGATCCAAGGAGTTCCCATCCCTCCTCAGGGGAGCACAAACCTCTGCTCAGGGCTGAGCTTTAGTAGATATTTCATTTTAATCCCAGCACATTTTGGGAGCCAAACGCCTCCTGAGGCCACCTGTGACAGCAGAGGGGACACCCAGCAGCCAGGCTGGGACTGTCTTGATCCGACAAAGGGCAGGGATCACATGTAGGGACAATCAGAGGGACACAAAGAGAGAAAGAGAATGAGCAGGGACTCATCACATCGCCTGTGACAGTGCTGGAAGGTGCTTGTGCTCTCTGCCAAAGGTGACAAAAGGTGACAAAAAAACCTGTGCAGAACAGACTGGAGCAGGGGACAACGGGCTGCCTTTGTCCCTCTGGCCTGTGGGGTGGCTCCAGGGCTCAGGATCAAGTGCCAGNTAATAATAATAATTAAAAAAAATATCCCACCCAACCCACAAATCCATCCTCCAGCTTTCCAGCAGTCTGAGCTCCCCCAGCAGCTCAGCTTTCCTTCAGCCCCACCTGTGCTGCTGATCCCAGGGCTCCAGGGAAGGCAGGATGGGTGCCCAGGGCAGGGTTTTGCACTGGAGGCTGCTCTGAGCTCTTTGCTTTGTGTTATTCACACTCCTCCAGCCCTGGCAAATTGCTTCGCCTCTGACCGTGCTCCGCTGTAATTTTTTCAAGCTGAAGAAGTGCCTGTTCTGGATCTTCATCTGAAATGGCAATTGACTTTGAATCTTTTTGGAGGGCCCAGACAGGAATGAAAGGCTTCCAAGCATCTTTGTGCTGTTTGGTGCCTGGAAGTGGCTCCTCTCACAGGGGAGCAAAGAGAAGAAGCAGATCTGGGTGAGAAATTTAATCTGCTCCAGGTAATTTACTCGAGGCAACACCTCAGCCCTGGGAGCTTTGGTTCCCAGCTCAAAGCATCCTTGACCTCGCTTTCCTCTGCTCTCAGCTGTGATTCAGGTCACTCTGGGAAGGAAAAGATTCCCCAGGGAGCAAATCCAGGAGTCAAAGCCATGACTTTCTTTGCTCCAGTAAGGCCCAGGAGGGCTGGACAGGGTGTGGATCCTCCCTTTATGTGCAGAGGCTGTTCCAGGGCTTTCAGCATCTCATGTAAAATTAGGGTTACTAATTACTAATTACTAATTACCCCGGGCCAAACACACAGCTGGGGAAGGTGCAGCTGTTTCAGAGGGGTGAAACTGGAGCTGGAATTGGCAGGGACCATTCCCTTTTATCAGTGGGAGGAAAGGGATGGGAGCTGTTTCAGTCCCATATGTGCAGATCTATTCCCATGTGACACTTCCCTGCTGGAGCTGCTCTCCCCAGATCCTGAGGATTGCTTTGACCAGAGCTTTCCCAAACCATTCTCTCATTTTTGGTGCTTAGCAAAGGAATTCTGTGGGTTTAGGACTTCTGCAGGGTTTGCTGGAGGTGTTGGGAAATGCCTCGTGGCTGGTGCTGTGTGGGATTGCAAAGAACCACATCTGACAGCTTTACCTGGGACTTCTCCAAAAGGGAGGATGAAACGGGAGGAAAGACAAAAACCACCTCCTAACAGAGGGGTTGCCTGTGGAAAAAGGTGAAGCTGAATCAGTGCAGTGAGTAACTGCAGGAGCTGCCATAAAACACTTCCCAAATTCCATTTCCCACTTCACATCCCACCGCAGGTCGCTCTGGAAAGCCTCCAGTGGAGTTCGTGGGGTGACATTTACTTCGCATGAGTAAGGGCAGGGTTTCCCCTTGGAGACAATCCCTGGGCCTTTCCTGATTCTCCATCTGAGAGTGCTGATGCACAATTCCAATTATCCCTGCCCCTCTCAGAGCGTGGCTACCCCAGCGAGGTGTTTGCCAGCCAAAATTCCTGCTGGAGACACCCAGCAGAGCCTTTCCACCGAGCCCCAGCACTGAGCAGGGACTGGGGACAGCCTCCCTGCTCTGCCCCGCGGTCACACAGAGGCCACCAGCTCCTTTTTGGCACCTGGGCCAAGCAGGGATCGTGACAGTCCAAAAATAATCCCTCCCCCGTCAGCAGGGCTGGGAGACACCCGGGAGCAGAGGTGGGGAAGCCGAGGAGGGAACGCACTGCCCGGTAGTCACAGCAGAGCAGCTGCCTGACACTTGTGGAGCTTCCTAGAGCCCGGAGAAAGGATGTGAAGGAGGAGGATGACATGGAGGGCTCAGCAGATGTTCCATTGGAGCTGCTCCCGTGCGTGAGAGAACGCACGGAGCCGCTCGACGGAAAATGTGCATCCAGAAGTGGACATGGCACTGGGGATGAGATAATTATTAAGGCATTTCTATTCTGGAGCCTTTCTGCGTGTTTTACACAATAATAAGCGTTAGCTTTGCCTTCCTACACGCACACATGTTCTCTGGCCCAAACAAACAGGCGGCTCTTGGTCACTGATATGTCCCCAGGTCTGTCCCTTTGGCCACAAATAGCTCATTGCCCTGTTGGAAAGGTTCCTGGTGGAGTGCAGCCAGGTTTGCCGGGCTATATTTACCTAAGCTGGCAAATGGAGCCACCTCCCTCCCAGCTCTGCTGCTCTATATAAAGAGGGGTGATACAAAATAAACCAGCAAACCCCGCATCAGTTCGATAACCAAACGTGTTCTGCGCTGACTGACGCTGCTGGATCTCAGAGCTGTGCCCAGATTTCCTGGGGTGCTCAGGAAATATTGGGAATACTGGGAATTCACTGGCAACAGGTTGTCTGGTTGTAACCCCGCTTTTTTTGCGGGAGACTCGTGAGGACGGGAGGGAGTCCCGTCCCGGGTGGTGCAGAACGGCCCCGGAGGGGCTGCGGGACCGGGGGGAGGCGGCGGGCGCTGAGCGTGGCGCGTCCTCGGCCCCGCTGTCGCCGCTGTCGCNGGATGAGGATGAGGATGAGGATGAGGATGAGGATGAGGATGAGGATGAGGATGAGGATGAGGATGAGGATGAGGATGAGGATGAGGATGAGGATGAGGTTGGGGATGAGGATGGGGATAGGGATCTGGACCAGTACCGGGACTGGGATAGAGATGGGGATGGGGATCGGATTGATTGAGATCAGGATCAGGATCAGGATCAACATTGGACTGATTGAGAGGAGGATCAGGACAGGGATGGGCACGGACATTGGGATCAGGATCAGGATCAGGATCAGGATCAGGATCAGGTCAGGGATGGGAATCAGGATGGGAATGGAGGCAGCTCCTGCGCCGGGATTTTTAAGCGCCATGAAATCATGGAGCCACAATTTTCAGATGAAAACTTTCAACATCTTGTTTCAGCCTGATTATGTCCCACTTCCCCTTGTCTGCCTGGAAGTGACTCTGTTGTCAGATGCTTCTTCCTTTTCCCTGCTTTGGGCCTCTCCTGCCCACCACAGACACCCTCTCCTCCTGTTTGCAGGTTCCCAGCTCCAACCAGCAAAGATTTAAGAGACAAAAAAAGCTTACAAACATTTTTCCCCCTCCTACACAACATTTCTGATGTCCAGAAAGGTACCTGTTATTTCCTGAAGTGAGCTTAGACCTCCTGCACGGCGTGTGAGAAACAAGGGATAAACAAGGGGATAATGTCCTGTCCCACATCTGAAACCCAACTTCACAAAAACTATGCACTAAATGACACATGATAACGGGGAAAGACACGCCAGCAGCCCTAATGAATGGTGGTGAGCAGGGCTGGAAAAATAAATTATATAATAATCTCTTATTATATCCCCTTTGACATAAATTAATCTTGACCCGGAACAACGGTGCTGCTTTCCAAGGGAAAATAACCAGGGTGAAGATTTAATCATGAGTCAGGAGGCCAGTGCAGGGTGGTTTGTGTTTGCTCTTTGTTGTTTAGAATTTGGCTTCAGCTGGTAAATTTTGTGGAAAAGTCGGGGATGGGGTGAGCAACTTTCACACAGAAACTCCAATCCCTGCCTCTTAGTGGTGGCTGGGAAGGAGCAGCTGAACCTCAGCTTCAGGAAGCCCCAAGGAGATGTGAAAGGCTCTGGAAGAGCAGGAAGGTCGTGTTGTTTCACTACTGAACTGCCCAAAATATATCCGGGTTCTTTCCCTTGGGCTGGTGGGAATTTTGCTCCAATTGATTGGGAATGACTGGAGGCTCAGGTCTGTGTTCCTGCTGGGGGAATGCCCACCAGGAATGTCACTTTGGTTGGGTCTGCTGCTTCCTCAAAGGACTCCAGAGGTGAAGAACGAGAGAACCAGGGAGAGTAAGGACATATAAGGCAGGCAGGTGGGCAGGGTTACACAGCTTGGTCAATCAGGTGGAGGATTGAGAAATTAACCAATCAGGAGAAGGATCAAAATGGACCAATCAGGTAGGGTAAAAAATGAGACATAAACCAATCAGAGGAAGGATTGAAAACGGACCAATCACATAGGGTAAAAAGGAGAAATGAACCAATCAGAGGAAGGGTCAAAAATGGACCAATCCAGTAGGGTAAAAAAATGAGACCTGAACCAATCAGAGGAAGGATTGAAAACGGACCAATCAGGTAGGGTAAAAAAGAGACATGAACCAATCAGGATAAGGATTGAAAACGGACCAATCAGGTAGGGTAAAAAGGAGGCAGTAGGGTAAGAACCAATGAGGTGTAACTAATTAACATATTAACCACAAAGCCTCATGGGTGGGACACATTTGCTCACCCTGAGGGGACAGTTGTCTCCTAGGGTTTCTCCCTCAGGGGAACCAGCAGATATTTGAAATCCAATGCTTTTTTTCTCTCCAAGAGAGAGCATTTCCATTAGTGCCTGGTTTATTGGCTTCCATAGCAAAAGGCTTGGAAAGTTCCAGGTTGGTCTTTTTGTCATTTCTGACTCTGCTTCTTCTTCTGTCAGGTATTCCAGAGCCACCACAAAAGTACAAACCATTATCTCTGTCACCCTCACCTTTGTTAAGTGGTTTTTTTTATTATTTTCCCGCAGTTTAATCCCATATTTTCCTGTCCCATCCTCTCCCAGCCCCAGATTTTCCCCCATCCCCAGTGCAATTTCTGTGTTTGAGAGCTCTTTCCCTCCCACCCCTTTTTAGGACTGAAGTACCGTGAGCCATTTCCCTCCTTCCTCTGACAGCTTTTCCACATCTCCTGATCCCCTCCCAATTCCTCCACGTCTTTCCCAAAAAGGGGTGCCCAGCATTAAATAAAAGCATCCCAGTTGGGACCTGAGGGCAGTGGAAGGGTTAATTCCCATGTCTGGAAGGTGATATTCTATTTTATCCAATCCCAGTGGTGTTTTTTTCCAACACCACAGAAGTACTGAGACCCTTCCACATTTTCCTACATTTTCCTACATTCCTTGCCATTTTTTCCTAGACTATTTCCCCCATGTCTGCCAGTGTTTAAATCCAGGATACAACAAGATGGTTTTAACTGCACTTATAAGGGGCTGCTGCTGATGAATCAGCACATAAAATAGGATAATTAATGAGTTTTGGAATAACTAACACCCCCCCAGGCTTCAGTTTTACTAAAGGGATTGTGTTTATCCAGAGACAAGTGCTAGCAAAAGAGAAATACATTAAAATAATCCAGCAATCCTACTACTACATGGAGTAAATAGCAGGGGAAAAAAAAAAACACCAAGCACTTAGCAGGCTATTTTTTTCTTCATTAAGCGTGATGAGCTCATAAAAACCCAATTAATTAGTCAGAATGATGTGAATGACTCGTCAGGCCTAATTTTAGCAGCCTAAAGTTAGCCAGCATTTCCACAGCAGTGGTTTCACCTCCTTCAGCAATAACTGGAGAGGGATGAGCTTTTCCAGGATAAACTCATCCTGCTGCCCTCAGCTCCCTAAAAACCTGGGGAAGGTGGGGTGGACTCCCCTGTGGAGACAGCAGAGTTCCAGTGAGCACAGAGAGCAGGCAAACACTGAATTTCTGTGCTGTTAAGGTCAGGTGAGATCTGCCCCACAAACTCCGATGTGATTACTTTACATTTGCAGGATAATTAAACACAACGTAAACGAGCTGCAATCATCAGGGGCAGAAGCATGATGAGGGATTGCTCACTGGATAATTACAGAGATGTGCAGAGCACGGAACCTCCACGTCACAGACACCTTCAGAGCAGCAACCTTTTCCTTTTTTTCCCAGTTTGGGCTGACAGAGGAGTCATTGGATTTCTCAGGGAAGGATCCTTTTTGCACAGCCGTCTCAGACAAGAGCTTTTTGACAAAATCACCCTGTTTGTTCTCCAGATTGATTTTTGTCTTTGCAAGGAAGCACAACACGCTAAAAGGAAAAGCGAGATGAAATGAAATGAAAGAGGATTTGATATAAAATATTGCACAGCTCACTCCAGACATGATCTTCTCCTCAAGGCTCAACCTGATTTTGCTGATTTAATACTGGAGGTCTTGCTTTGATTGTTTTTTGACCTCCTGCATCCCTCCAGCTGCTGAGGCAGTGGCACCTCAGGGAATGGCTCATGATCAGGGAGTGAAAGCTCTCCAGGATCCCACTGTGGATCCCATAGGGCTGGGCAGGGTGTGAACAGATGTCCAAAGCCACCCAGGAGTACTGGGGTCAGTTATTCCTTTGTCTTACAAAGATCAGCCCCACAGATTCCCCAGGAGCTCTGGGATGAGGCTGCATCTGAGGAATCATCTGTTGGGACAATGGAGCTTCCTGGAGAGATTGGGAATGGGGCTTTCCAAACCAACGAGGCAGCTCTGAAACCCCTGCCCAGAGGGCACAGGGTTTGTGTGCCCCACCGAGGTCATCCTGTGTCTCTGGGCATGGCCAATCCTGGTCCCTGCAGGGGAGGAAATTCTCACAGGGTTTGCTCAGTGCAGGGGCTCCCCGGGCATCCCAAGTGGAAGCTGCTCCCTTGTGCCCACAGCAGCCCAGCAGGGTATGACAGTGTGTGACAACGTGTGACAATGTGTGACAGTGTGTGACAGTGTGGGCACGAGGCCTGGGATACAACTACTTCTGCACACTGCTCATTGTTTGTGTTCGAGGAGCTACGAGGGGAGAATTTGTTGGGAGGGATTTTAACGGCAGGAAAATTCAGATTTGGGACTCCATGGAGAGCCTGTTCAAGGTCACGGCTGCTTTCCTGTAGGAAACCTCTCCAGGAGGCTGGCTGGAAGCTGTCACTGCCTCCTCAGGATCCTCACAGCTGGTGACGAGGGCCACAGCGCTGAAGGACTTTTGGTCGGGTTTGATTTCCAGGGCTGACTTCTCCTCCTGCTTCTCTCGCGTGTTCCCGGCGCGGTTCCACTCCTGCTCCTTCCTGTCCAGCTGCATGGCGCTGCAGTGGGGCGCGTACACCTCCGTGGTCTCCTCAAACTGCAGGCAGTCCACCTTGTAGTACTTCTTCTTGACGTGCAGGACATCGTTGAACCTGTGTCCCCACAGGATCTCCCTGGGGACGTAGGAGCTGCGCGACTGGTGGGACGTCCCCGTGGAGTCCCCGGTGTACACGAACGTCACCAGGATCTCAAAGTTGTCCTTGGCCAGAGCTTTGCGGTCCAGGCCGTACAAGGGGCTGTCACCGTCGATCTCGTGGACAACAGTGACAGGTGTGACCAGGATGATCTGGTCGTTGAGCAGCTTCAGGTCCCGGTACTCCATGGTCATCCTGCCCTCCTTGTCCTCGCGGTAGCGCAGCAGCTGCGCGCGCACCGAGCCCTCCACCATGTGGTTGGGCCGGAAGTCACCGATGCGCCACATCAGGCAGAACTTTCCGTCCCTCAGCCCCACCACGGCGTGGTAGCTGAAACGGATGGTCTGGGCCCTCTTCCTGGCCGTGGCCATCTTGGCCAGGGCGGCCCCGATGATGAAGGTGTCGATGATGCAGCTCAGCACCGACTGCAGGATCACCATGAGGATGGCCAGCGAGCACTCCTCGGTCACACAGCGGGAGCCGTACCCGATGGTGGTCTGGGTCTCCAGGGAGAAGAGGAAGGCTCCCGTGAAGCTGTGCACGTTGGCCACGCACGGGGTGACCTCCTCGTCAGGGAACAGGTCCCCGTGCTGGACGGCGATCAGCCAGAAGGCCAGGCCAAAGAACAGCCACGAGAGCACGTAGGACAGCGAGAAAATCACAAACATGTGGCGCCACTTGATGTCCACCAGCGTGGTGAAAATGTCCACCACGTAGCTCTCCCACTCCCCGAAGATGTGCTTGAAGTAGACGTTGCAGCTGCCGTCCTTGTGGAGAAACCTCTTCTGCAGCTTTTTCCCCTCCTTTTCTGGGCTCTCCTGGCAGGTGCCGCGGTAGCTGACCTTATTCCCCTGGATATTCACGGGCCTGTAGCAGCTGCTTTGGTCGTTCATCTTCCTCATCTCTGCCTCAGCTCACACAAGGTCCCAGGGGTTGTTTTCTTTGGTCATTGGAAATCTGTGAAATAAAGGAGAAAGTCTGTTTTTATTTGAATTTCCAGATCCCATTCACTCTGTGGCCACCATGGGTAATTTTTGAAAGGAACAGGCTGTGACATCCATTACACAACTTTGCCCAAAACCAGGCCTGGAAATACGAGACAGCTACAAATCCAACCAGTTAGAAATGTCCTCATCAACCTTGAATTTTGGTCTGTAGATGAAAAGAGAAATCAAACCTTTGTGGTGACCCCATTGTGAGTAAATCCTCTAATGATCCATGAAGCAACATAACAAGCAGGATGAGCTTCCCTGGGCAGTCACAAGTGGTACAAACCACTTAAATCTGGCCAAATATTGGAGGTAATTATTGCTTTTTGCAATTTTCCTTGTTTCCCTCCATTAGAAAAAATAAAAAAGAGAAAACTCCCTTATTAAGAGGTAAAACTTCTGTCACAGGGGCAGGGGAAATTCAGTGCTGGTGTGTTTAAATAAAAAAAAAGTATCAAACACATGATCATCCATCATTATTTATGTTCCAGCATTGTCCAGAAAAACCTGCTCTTCTGAAGTGAACTTGCCTGAGCTGGTGCTACACAGACATGTTTGTTCAATTTGGAGAAAATTATTTACATTTCAAATGAAAAAAAAAAAAAAAGAAACTCCTCTGAGATCCTGGAAAGCTTCTGAAATCCTTCCTTAAAGCAAACAAAAAAATATCCAGCTGCCAAAAATATTTCAATCTTGATTAATGAGTTTGAAACAAACATGAAGGGTGTTAATGGATGCTGTGGGTGATACAAATTTAGGAAGTGATGTGGATTAGGAGATTCCTTTGTCAGAGCAGAGAAGAACTGAGAAGTGCCAGTCCTGGGCCATATTTAGTGACCAAGAACAAGAATTGTGCTAGAAACTGAGACCTCATCACCTGGAATCCAATAAAAAGCACATCATTTAAAAAGGAAAATCCTTTTCCTGCAGGTCTCCAGCTCATCCCATGAGATCCCAACCATTACCAGACAAATCAATCAGAAGTAATGGGGACACAGCAGAAAAATTGCAACTTTTTTGCTAATTTCATCCTTCTAACTGACACTCCTAAAGGAAAAAAAAAACCCTAATATTTTTGTGGGAAACCTGTCATTATTCTTCCGGAAACTGCAAGTTTTTGATGGAAAAATTACAAGCTCTTTTCTCATTTTTAAGCTGGTTTCAGAGTTCGGATGTAGGTTTTCAATGGAGCCAAGAAATGCATGGAAAATGAATTTAAGAGAAGCAAATTTCAGAAAAAACAACTTTCCTAGGGGAATTCTTTTCCTCAGGTCTTCACTCCCTTTGCCTGAGCAGAAATGACTGCTCACACTTCCAGGCAAAGGAAAATCAGGCCCATGGAGTGTAAAATATATAGGATGGACTGGATTAACAGCCCAAGAGCTCTCCCTCATCCAAGGAACAATGACAAGCATGCAGAGACATTCATCCAAAAACACTTAAAAGCCAAACATAGTTTCCATTTCTTTTTTTCCTCTTTTTTTTTTTCTCCTTTTTTTTTTTTTTTCCCAGTCCAGAAATGAATGTGACATATGGTGTCGTAGCCTCAGAATGTGGCCTTCATTAAAAAACACAACATTAATGTTTCCAAAAATACTTCTTGGAATAGGGTCTTTGGAAACATTCATATGACTTGCTTAACTCAGAGTTTTAAACAAACACTGCAGCCTGGTCTATTGAAGAGGCTTGACCCAACATTTTCAAAGTCGTGTTTAACAACAAACAAAAACTGGAAACTGTTGAGGGTTTGGGGTTTTTTGGTGTTTTTTTAAGGACCTCATAATGTGAGGTGTGAAAATGAAGTGAACTGTAATCAGGGGCCAATGTGATCTTAAATAAAAGGAGCCAATATGATCTTAAATAAAAACATTTGGAGGGCTTGGTGTTGCGAGGCGCTCTAATCTCTGCTCTCTGACAAGGACAGGAGCCAGGGAAGGGCTGGAGCTGTTCCAGGGGAGGTTTAGGCTGGATTTTGGGAAAGGTTCTTCCCCCAGAGGAATGGGCATGGCCCCGAGGCTGCCAGAACTCCAGGAGGGTTTGGACACTGCTCCCAGGGATGCCCAGACTGGGATTGCTGAGGTTTCAAGGCCAGGAGCTGGACTGGATCATCCTTGGTTCAATATTCCATGGTTCTACCTCTTTTCTTGTTGACTTCTTCCAACCTGAGATCCTTGAAAATTCCCCCAAACATCCCAGGGCTCTCAAAGGGACTCCATGGATCAAAGGCTCCTGAGTGGATCCCACTCTGCTGTCACCTTCATGTTTCCAAAACTGTGTTTTGCTGGCACCACCTTCAGATTTTGGTGGGAAGAACCTTGGGTGGTGACACACAGAACAATGGAGGAAAGGCCACTCTGATTTTCTGGTCATCTGCCACCACCAGGAGACAACTTTGACGTGGAGGTGCCTTGTTTTGGGAGCTCTGACTCTACACAGGGTTTCTCCCAAGTACAAGCTGTAATTACAGAAATGCTCCTGTGGATGTCTGAGATGAGGTTTGGGCTGGTTTAGGAAGCCATGGAACTGGCTGGGATATCCCAAAACAATCCAAAGTGTGGCTGCAGTAAGAAAGGTGATAATAAGTGATGCAGAGCTCCCTAAACAAACCCAGACACCCAGCCCTGGAGCTGGATGGAGCAAAAAAGAACCAGTGCAGAGCAGGGCTACCAGACAAGGATTGCTCCCAGGACCTCAGTTAAGCTTTCCTGGTTCTGTTAAAACTTGGATTTCTCAGAGGCATTTGGCATTGCACAGTGGGGAGTGCCCCAGGTGAGCTAAAATCCCAAACTGCTTAGTGGGGACTGCCCCAGGTGAGCTAAAATCCCAAATTTCACAGTGCAGACTGCTCCAAGTGAGCTAAAATCCCAAATTTCACAGTGCAGACTGCTCCAAGTGAGCTAAAATCCCAAACTGCACAGTGGAGACTGCCCCAGGTGAACTAAAATCCCAAACTCACAGTGGGGACTGCTCCAGGTGAACTAAAATCCCAAATTTCACAGTGCAGACTGCCCCAGGTGAACTAAAATCTCTGGGAAGAACCTCCTCAGCCACTCCAAAGCATCACAAAATACTGCCCAGTATTTTGGGTGTGCTTAAACTTAATCTCAACCTGCACTTTTCAAGTCCCTCGAGTGCAATTATAACCATAACAATTAATAATTATTTCTCATGATTAAGAACTCCCTGACACTGGTGCTGCTCAGAACATTCAGGTCCAAAGGCCCTCCCTGCAGTGTTCCTGGGTGTGCACATCAGGGTTGGGATCTGTCCCTCACTCCTGGGGACACCGTGGTGATTTCTCTGTTCCAGACAAGCACAGGCAGTTTGGGAACCCAGCTGTTTCTCCCTCCCTCTGCTGAGGAACTCTGACTTCTGCAGAACCCTCAGAAGAATCTGATTATCACCAAATTATTACCAAAGACCACGGAGCCCCAAGCAGACCGATGACCTTCAACCTCACTGGGAGCCATTTCAAAATGCTGATTTTCCAAACTGGAAATATTTGACACGTCCCTAAGAAAGCCCCACGATTCCAGGAGAGGTCCTGTTACCTGGTAAAGATTAACAAAGGGGGTGGGGAGGATTGAAAAGCATTCCCTGCTCACTAAAGCTCGGGGATCTGTTGTTGCAAATGACTCTCAGATGTTGCCAGGACGCATTTCCACCTTCCTCTAACACTGACACAGAAACCCTCCCCATTTTCTGTCTTGCTTTTACTTTCTCTTTTTTTTTTTTTTTTTTTTTCCTGGATTTCTGGGCATGTTTGTGCACATCATGTATTGCAGCACAGATGAAGTTCACAGGGGTTTTTTTGCTCTCTGTTTTTGTAAATGTATTTCCCCCTCTTCAAATGGAAGCTTGGCAGAGATAAAAATAAAGCAGCAGAGCCAGGCAGGGTGGTAGGAAGGCAGAAACAGGGAAATCTCAAAAGATTTCTTTAGGTTAAATGGAGAGAGTTGTTCTAAAGCATAAATGTATCAGAGTTCAGAAAGCAGAATAATTCTTAATTATGTTAGCCCAGGTCAGGATTTTAGTGTTGCATCCCAAAATGCTCAGGGATACAGAACTGCTCCAGAGATCTGTGTCCAGGGGCCTCCACACTGAACCCCCAAACTGGAGCTCTTTAAAAATCCCACCCCAATCAGATATGGGAGGAAATTCCTCGATTTCAGAAGTCATAAAGGAGTGTAGGAGCAAACCCAGTGCCTGCTTTTACCCAGTGAAGAGCTGCCACAAAGCAAACACCAGCAGGAGCAGATTTCCTTATCGTATTTATATTTTCGTGTAGTTCCTCTTGAGCAGAGCGGCTGTGCCAGAACAACTCCTGATTGTCAGAGCAGTCACTGCAAAGCCTCGAGCATCACACTGAGCCTTTCAAAGGCTTTCCCTGGATGTAATTGACAATTTAATCCCGATATTTGGAGTTTAGGGCTCAGTGTTCTGTGAGGATAATCCCTCTTGCACCGTAACCTAATACCTAACAAATTGCTGCTACACCCCTTTTATGACTCCCTTTTCCCATTGTGTAAACAATAGGGGTGAATTTTTGTTCGGTGACAACTTCACTCAGCAGCCTGTTTGTAAAACATTAAGCAAAACAATGTGAAGATCTGGCTTCCAGGATAATTCTGTTCTGAGATGGGATCAAAAGGAAAACAGAACCCCAAATTTCCAAGTGGAATTGGGTTCTCACTCTCACCCACACACAGCAGTGGTGTCTCTCTCTCCTCTCCAGTGTTGCTTTAGCAGTCACCTCAGTTTCCTGCTTCATTTTGGAAATTATCTGAAAGGTTTCCAGTTTTAGTCACTGTTGTGTAACCCTGGAAGGGTTTCAGCTCAGAGACCAGAAATGTGACAAGTCAGAACCTTTGGAGCTGCTTTGGGATTGGCTCCAACACTTGTTCCTTTAAAAAAAAAAAAAAATCCACCACCCACAAACCCTAAATAAACCCATTGTAGGGCAGCATGAAGGCTCTTCCTTCTTTCTTTCCTTCCTTCCTCTCACTCTTTTTGTTGCAAAGGGACTTCTCCTGGTACTCACAGACAATATTTCTACTTCTGATGTGTCCTTCCACTATCCCAGGGTGCTCCAACCTCGCCATGGGCACTTCCAGGGATCCAGGGACAGCCACAGATCCTCTGGGACCCTGTGCCAGGGCCTGCCCACCCTGAGCTCACACTCGGGGTCACTCAGCTCTCTGCACACAGCACGGACACAAAACAAATCCTTCTCCTGCTGCACACCCAGGACAACTTTCAGCCCCAAAAGCACAAACAAGGGGGGCTGCAGGGAGGAACAAGAAGGATGGGACCTCCCAGCCTGCAGCTGCAATTGGACAATTCAACCCCAAAATGCCAATGGAGCAAAACTGATCCAAGGGGGAGACCTGGGGAGTGTTTGTCCATTTGGGACCATTTTGGGTCCCCTTGGGTGCAGCCCTGGCCAGGCTCTTGTCCTGCCCAAGGTGGATCCTAAAGGCCTTTCAATAAATCTCTGCTTTATTTTCTAGCTCTATCCAGTCTCTGTTCCAGCCCAGCCCTCCCAAGGCATCACTGATGCCCAGGGGGGCTTCATTCCCACCCCTCTGCAGATCCCACCCCACACTGCACGTCCTGGATTTCCCTCAGCCTTCAGAGCCCCAGCAGAATTCCTCGAGGAACTTTTCCCCCCTCCCTGGCCCTTGCTGGCCAGGAGCAGGAGAACAGTTTGTTGCAGCCCTGAATAGCCGTGATGTAATTAATGAATTAATGTAATCAGCAGTAGGTGAGTGGCGGGGCAGGAACAATGACAGAATGAGATCAGAGAGTGCTGAGCACTCATTTCACGGAGCCAACACCCTCAGCTCCGTTATTTGCTGCTCTGCCCCTTCCCAAAACACGGGAGGTTATGAATAATCTGGGAATGTGGGGGCGGGCAGGAGCTGATATTCCAGAAGGGTTCCTGCGGGCTGGGGACAGCTTCCTCAGCGTCACCAGCTCAGCTCAGCTTCCTGAGAGGCAGGGAGCTCCTGTCCTTCCTGTTTGCTGGGGCAGGAGAGGCCACGGCACAGCCTGGGGACCCTGCACGGCCCTTATCCAGGGGTATTCCAGAATTCCTGTGCCCCTTATCCAGGGGTATTCCAGAATTCCTATGTCCCTTATCCAGGGGTATTCCAGAATTCCTATGTCCCTTATCCAGGGGTATTCCAGAATTCCTATGTCCCTTATCCAGGGGTATTCCAAATTCCTGTGCCCCTTATCCAGGGGTATTCCAGAATTCCTGTGCCCCTTATCCAGGGGTATTCCAGAATTCCTGTGCCCCTTATCCAGGGGTATTCCAGAATTTCTGTACCCCTTATCCAGGAATATTCCAGAATTCCTGTGCCCCTTATCCAGGGGTATTCCAGAATTCCTGTGCCCCTTATTCCAGGATATTCCAGTATTCTTATGTCCCTTATCCAGGGATATTCCAGAATTCCCGTGTCCCTTATCCAGGGATATTCCAGTATTCCTGTGTCCCTTATCCAGGGATATTCCTGTATTCCTGTGTCCCTTTCCCAGGAAAATTCCAGTATTCCTGTGCCCCTTATCCAGGGATATTTCAGTATTCCTATGTCCCTTATCCAGGGATATTCCAGTATTCTTGTGCTCCTTATCCAGGGCTATTCCAACATTCTTATGCCAGGGATATTCCAACATCTTGTGCCCTTTTTCCAGAGATATTCCAGTATTCCTGTGCTGCTCATCCAGGAATATTCCAATATTCCTGTGCTCCTTATCCAGGGATATTCCAGTAATCCTGTGCCCTTTATTATGGGATATTCCAGTATTCCCGTGCCCCTTTTGCAGGGATATTCCAATATCCCTGCTCCCCTTATTCAGGTCTGTGGATGTGAGGAACGTTTGTATCTGGAAGTTGCCTTTAATAAAAAAATCAAATGTAGGGATTATTTTAAACGGGATTTTTGCACAGAGTCTGATGTGTGCCCCTCGAAGCCCAGGATTCCTGTGGAAGATTTCCCCCAGCACTGCTGAGTGGAGCAGCTCCTGGGTGGGAATTCAGCCCATTCCAAGCTGTTTGCCACAGGGCTGCTCAGCCAGCCGTGTTTTTCCTGTTTTACTTCTCCAGGCAAACAGTGTGAAGGAGCAAGCAGATCTTATCAGAGCCCGTGTTAACAAAAATACATCAAATAAAAACCTGCTACATTGCAAATGTCAACACTCCACACACACACAAAAATGATATCTAAACTGCAGCAGGGCTGATTTTATTGCCAAAGCAATTCCCAAAGATTGTTTTGAGAGACAACTTTTCTGTTTGGCCTCACAGGAGCCGCGGGCCTGTGAAGTAAATGTCTCTCTCATTTATTCCACATCACCTTTACAGTGCTGCTGTCACCAGAGACAAGAACGTGGCTAAAGAGAGTTTCACCCTCTGCTCTGAAATTTACTGCCACTGTCCCCTGATTCACTCCAGATTAGCTGGGAGTTGGATAAATGATGGGCCACCCAAATTAAATTAAATTCAGGGGTGATGTACACAGCCTCAGTGGGAGATTTATCCTATTTTGTGTGCTATATTTTTCCTGGGTTTTTACTATTTTTACTCCTGTCTTCACTGAATGAAATGGAGCCACAGCATCACTTGCTCCCGCTCAGAGCCAGAGTCCTTCCAAATTCACACAAATCAAAGGTGATTAACAAAATCCCAAATCGCTGCCAAGGCCTGCCCAGCCCTGAATCACGAGCTCAGGCTGGTGGCATTCCTGCTCTGGAACATTCCGTGTGGTGCTGAGCTCCATCACCTCGGGATGAGAGCAAGAGAAGCCTTTGAAGAGCACGGAGTGGTGTTTCCCACAGGAAACACAGAACAAAACAGAACAAAAAAACAACCTCCCTCCCCCCCAAAAAACCACCAAAAAAACCCCAAACAAAACAAAACAAAGCAGATTAAAAAAAGGAAAAACCAACCAAAAAAAACCACAAAAATCCAAAACAAAACAAAAGCAACCCAAAAAACAAAAAACAAGACAAACAAAAAACCCCAAAAATACCAAAAAACAACAACAACAAAAATTTAAAAAAAAAAATTTAAAAAAACAAAACAAAAAAAAAACAACCATCATTTGGGTGTCCTAATTTGGGAGCAACTGCAAGGCTAATTCACGAGAGGGGAAAAAAAGTGCAGACTAAGGGGAATGACAAAGCGACCTCAGATGTGCTGGAACAATGCCAGGAGTGCTGGAACAAAGGGAACGAGATCTGAGAGCAATAATGGCCCCAAACACCCCTCAGGATGAGCTGATGCCTTTTGGGGCTGCCCAGAAACACAGGCCAGGCAGAATTAAGGCCATAAAAAGCAGTTCTGTTTATGGAAGGGCCTTCAGGTGCATTTAGGGCAGGTGAAGCCCACCCAAAATGGACAATGCTCACGGGTTCACACTTTGATAACTTTGGTCCGTTTGCAGATTGGGGTTCATCTCCCAATTACAGCCTCAGGTAATGAAGTCATTGACCCCCAGTTTGCTCCCCCAATCACTTTTGTTCCCTCTCTCAGCCTGAGGCAGGGAGGTGTCCTTGATCCCCAGGCCTGCAGAGGAATTGCTGTGTGTGCCCAAAATGGGGCAGCAGCAGCTGGCACTGAGTGTGGAGTTTGGAGTCAGGCACTGAAGAGCTGCAGGATCACAAATAGATGAAAAAACATAAAAGTTAAAACCCTAAAGGCATCAGAGCCTCCAGCCTGTCCCAGAGCTGCAGGGATGGAGAGATGTCCCTGCTGCTGCCAGAGCCACCCAGGACTCTGTTCCCGGTGTCTGGAGGAGCTGCCAGGGGCTCCAGCCACTCCTGACGTGTTGATAATTGTGATAATTGATCATTGTGATCTTCTGCCATCGATTTGCGCTGGGGGTGTTTTTCCAATCAGGCTCGGAGATCTCTTTGTTCTGTGTGTGTAAAACCCGGCTCTGAGGTCACTCCTCGCCTTCCTCGGCTGTTTATGGACGCAGAGCTCCGAGCCCATTTCCCACCGAGGAGGACAAGAAACAGGTTGTGTCATTGTCTGGCCCGATTGTTCTCCAGGACTGGTTCCAAGGGGAGGAACAGCTCACCAGCTTGGGGCTCGATTGTTGTAAAAGCCTCCCCTCAACAATGAAAGGATGTGCAGGGTACCAGCCGTGTGACTGAGGGGAAAAAAAAAAATCTGCTTTTCAAATTAAAAGATGAATGGGAACCACCTGCATTGATTCAAAAGGAAAATTGGTAAAAGGTTCAAGGGCCACCTACTTCCAATGAGGGCTAAGGGCCATTTCTGGTGCCATTAGAACAGGTGGCTCTGGGTTTCTCTGTGTGACAGAGGTCTGTGGGGACATCCCGAGGGATGCCAACCTCTCTGTGCCTTCGGTTCAGGGTGTAGGGACAGATTTTGGCACCTTAACCTGCATTTCCTTAAAGCTGCAGGCAGCACATTCTCCTGTCCTGGGCATTGTGTCCGTTTAGAAAGAACTCTGGGATCTTCCAGGATAAAAGGATCCTTCTTGCAGGAGCTGGAAAAGCATCCAGGCAGGAGGGATGAAATGCTGCCCCTCCACACCAGACAGGGAACCTTTTCTTGCAGCGCTGCTTCAGGACTTGCTGCTGCGAGGTCTTGTCTGTCAGCAAAAGCAATCAGCTTTAAGAGCCTGAATTACCACCCTGGAAATGGCTGGGAATGGTTTTGGCGATGTAAAACCCAGCAAGGGCAGAGGTTCTGCAGCAGATCCGGGCCAGCACACCCTGCAGAGCAGCTCTGGGTTTTCAGAACAGCTCCTGGTGCCCAGGACAGGCTCTCACTGGGGCTCTGTGCAGGGAGTTTGGGTTTCTCTTTCCTGGAAGATCCCTCCCACCCCTCTGGGACGCACAGGCTCTGGTTGGTTTGGAAAACAAAACGATTCACGGCATTTCTGAGTTTTTCCACTGAGCAGGTCTCAGCTGAGGTCTGTCACCAGCTGAAGAATTTGCAGGGACGGTGTCAATCCGGTGTCACAGCAGCAATAAATCCTGTGCTCCTGGATTGCATCCTGCCCCTCAAAGCCTCCGACCCATTGTCATCCGAGTGGAACCGCATTCCCTGGCTGCTCCAAAGGTTCTGATTTCACTCCCGATTGTTGCCAGGGCAACTGCACCTCCATCCAAAACTGCCTCACCAATCGCTGCACTCCACTCGAACAGACTGCAGATAAACCAAGGCACTAATTACACTAATTACTTTTTCCCACTGAAAAAGTCCAAATCAAACCTTCCTGAGGCCTGAACAACAGAAACTCACAGGAGCTGTTGGAGGCTTACTTGATTTCGTTTTTTTGTTGTTTTTTGTTTTTTGCATGAGGCACCGATTGCCTCATTTCTTTATGGAGTAACTGGTTGTGGTGACAAAATACCATGAAAAGATTAATATTCTAAATCTATCCAGAGCGAGAGTGCACTGGAAATCTCACCACAGCCGCTCCTGGAAAGCGTCCTCGCTCAGTTGTGGAAAACTGAAAGGATTTCCATGAACAGTCCAACAGCTGGTGAGGGCTTGTGAGTGGAAATAGAAATATTTGAATTTCCCCGCTGAGATTTCTGGTGGAAAGTGGCCTGTGCTTTATGGCCTCCACTTTTATTAAGTGAATATCATCTCCGTGGCTCAGATTTGTCCTCATCTATCTGTGAGTGGGACAAAGCCAGGTAGGAAATTGCTCTTTCTCCCGGGGCTGCTGGGGATCAGCATTTCCTGGAGAGCAGAAGGGGCCATCCAAAATCAGGTCTGAAAAGTCAGGAGTGAGCAGGGCCAGGCAATGCAGGTTCTGCCACTCCAAAACAATTCCCTGATGCTGATGTGCACAAAATTTGGTGCCCATTTGAAACCAGCTCAGCAGAGAATATTTTAAAAGGGGTTGGAGATGCTTTGTGAAGTTGTCTCAGGAATGGAGATGCCTTTGTTAAACATGGAAATTTTCCAGCTGTTTTCCAGTAAAATTTTCTTCTTTTATCCTTTCTGTGAGCCCATCTTGGTTTTCCCTTGAAGAAAACTTGTCTGAAAGAATGGTTGTTCACCAAAATGACTTTTTCTTTTTCCCAGTTTGTTTGCCAGATTGTTGATTTTTATCAAATGCCAGTCCTTAGATCTTCTCTGGGAAGAGTTGACCTCCTCTCCTGTACCACGACACCAAGGAGAACCCAAAATTTAATGATTCCTCAGCTGAACCTTCCCTCAGGAAATCAAGGGCTGAAATCCTCTCCACCCCACCAAGTCACCTCAAAGAGCAGCTGAGGAGTTTTATCCTCCCCTGTGTGCGCCCTCAGAACATGAATTTATCTGCTTTAAAAAGAGGAACCAGAGACAGAATCAGGACTGGAAATCAAGAAATAAAAAGTTCTTTGTGAAATGCAACACGGCTGCTTCTTGAGTCCCAGCTTTGCCTCCTGCCAGGCAGGACAGAAAAGTCCTCTTTTACAACTGGAGATGAAAAGATGAAGAATTAAACCAAGCCCTCATCCTGGTTTTAAAGCAGGCAGAAACGTGGGGTGGTGTTTGCTTGTTGGGCTCGTTTGTATTTATCACATAGCGGTTTCATTGCACAATGAATTTCTGGAAAGGGGAGTTCTCTTACCAAACCCTCTCACCAAAACTCGGGGTGAGAATATTGGGCAACAAAGGTGACTAATAACAGAAAAAAGGGGCAGAGCATCAGCCAGTCTCCAGAATTTCAGACACCAGGGAACACTGAGGGATTCTGGTGAAAGGTTTGCACTGTCTTAAAAAACCAAAACCCCCTCTAAAACATTTCCTATAAACTCAAATTAAACCCACCTAAGAGAAAATATTTTAATATAAAAAGATGTCACGCTATTCATTCAAGCCTCTCATTAGTGCATCTTTGTTAAATATGCTAATTTGCAAGGTCCATAAAATTATATGTGCAATTATATGTGCATTTCAGTGTGTTCCACCTAAACAAATCATTGCACCATAAAAATCCTTATCAAATAGTGACATAAAAGCCCTTTGTCCCTTAACCATGTCTAGCTCTTAATTCTAAAACTGAGGTGAGGGGGCAGCATCCTGGTGAAAGGCAAAAACTTTCTCAGAGTATTTTCCACCTGACCTTTCCAGGAGCTGGTCAGAACCTCTGCCGGCACAGGGGCCGCTCAGATTTCACCTTTTTTTTTGTCATGGAACGAGTCCTTTGCTGAAGTTTTAGTTCTTTAGAAGCTCCCCGAAGAAATGACCAATCCATCAATCCCTGTTCTGTCTCTGCAGTGACAGGATCAGAAATCCTGGGCAGGACGTGGCTGTAATTCCCACACTTCTGTCACAGAGTTGTTGCCACACTAATGAAGCCCATCTCAAATGTGAATTACCCGAATTTAGCGAGTTTGCAGCTGCTGAACTCTGATTTATCAGCTGACATTTGCCAGGGGCTGCCCAACCATCCCTCAGCAAGTGCTGCAATAATCCTGGGCTGGCAGAGATGGATTGGCTGTCCCAGCTCTGCGGGCTCGGCTGATTTAGAGCACCCATCGAGTTATTTCCCTGCTTTCACACCTTTTCCAGAGTGGGAATTAGGAGAGGAATGACTGCTCTGGGTCAGAAAAGGCTGAGAGCATCGTGGAATGTGGGAGAGAAAGAAGAGAAGAGAAGAGAAGAGAAGAGAAGAGAAGAGAAGAGAAGAGAAGAGAAGAGAAGAGAAGAGAAGAGAAGAGAAGAGAAGAGAAGAGAAGAGAAGAGAAGAGAAGAGAAGAGAAGAGAAGAGAAGAGAAGAGAAGAGAAGAGAAGAGAAGAGAAGAGAAGAGAAGAGAAGAGAAGAGAAAAAAGATGCAGAAATGCTGGGAGGTTCATTAGTGAAGTCTTTGCAGATCAGGAAAGTTGATTCTCCTCCTTTCCTTCTTTCAGTGACTAATTTCTCTTACTGTCACAAGGAGTAAAAAAGTTTGTCTCCACCAAAACTTAAATATTCACTTCCTCTTCTCCACCCACTTTTTCATTTGAAAAAGCACTTCCCTCTCCATTCCAGCTCTGGCAAGAAAGCTCACAACAATACTACAGAAAACACTCTAAACAAAGGTTTTTCTGTTTATTAAATGTTTATAATCACACTCTGCATCACCATCCTCACAGGGAATGAGTCAGGGCTTCCAGGAAAAAGGAAAATTATGGAAACCCAGCACTTTGCAAAGGTTTTTACCTGCACAGAGCAGCCCTCACAGCCTGGATCCCCTCTGGGTTTCCAGGCTTGTGGTGGCCACTGCCTGGAAAAGCACAGGCACAAGGATCAGAGGAAGTTTGACCACCAGGAGGAAACAGAAGCTGGGGCTGTGTAAGTAAAGCCCTGGCAAAGTTTTCCAAGCCTTTCGGTGTCTGTGCCACCCTTCAGCTGGCTCTGTGTGCCAGGTGAGGTGCCCTGGACAGGTGAGGTGCCCTGGACAGGTGAGGTGCAGAATGAGCACCCCAAAGAGGCAGCGAGGAGGGGAAACCCTGTCCCCTTGCCCTGTGTGTGACCTTCCCACATTCTCAGCCTGCTCAGAAAGGCATCTCAGAGTTTTCAGCTCAAAAAATTTACTCAAGGTTTAGAAATACAGGACTAGAGATTCTTGCTTTATCATTTTTTTTTTTTTTTTTTTTTTTTTTTTTTTTTTTTTTTTTTTTTTTTTTTTTTTTTTTTTTTTTTTTTTTTTTTTTGTGGATTTTCATGGCATAGGAGGGGGCAGAACCTCCCAGCAGGCTCCTTACACATTTTAATTTTTAGATGATCAGTTTTAAGGCATTAGCAGCATTGTGTGGCAAAAACTGATAGGCCAAAAAAACGCTTATAATAGATTATAATTGGGAAATTGTTTGGCTTCTGATTGTGATGGTATAAATTATAACATCTGTATAATCTAACCCTTGACATGAGACTGAAAATGGAATAAAAGTTTTTAAAACCCCTCTCAGCTGCCCCATCTCTGGGTGAGAAAAAGGCAAAATCCGACACCAAGGGAATGCTCAGGAATGTCGGGGAGGGCGCTGAGCTCCTCCAGGACCGGGCAGAGGGGACAGAAAGGGACACAGGAGCTGCCACAGGGGCCAGCCCCAGGCCCGGGTGGTCCCAGAGCCCGTCCCCAGCAGGAGCCAGGAGCTCCAGGAGAAGGTGGCAGAGCCCTGCCCTTGGCAGCTCTGGCAGGATTTCCCTCCCCTCTGACAAGTTCTGCGGTAATTAGAGCCCTGCAATTACACAGCTTAGCACCCTCCCTCAACATGGGCTCGAACAAGCTCTGCCTCACTTCAATATTCAAATTAACACGAGTTCCAGCCGTGTTTCCAAACAACAGGGAACGAGCTGCCAGGTTACACTCAAAACCCCTCCAGCCCAACCAGCAGCACTTTATTCCCACCGGGCTGTTGAGTTCAGAGCTCTCTAAGGCAACAGAATTTCTGTTTACGTGTACAAACAGAGGGAAAAGAGGAATTCAGGCGGTGAGAAATGGGCTTTACCTTAATGTCCTGGAAGAATCTCCGCTTCACCCCCTCCTTCCTCTCGCTCTGTCTCTCTCTCCTCGCATGGCTGGACTGACAGGTTGGCAGAGCTGAGAACGACAGGTTGGGTTTGTTTTTTTAGACACAACTCCTCCCCCTCTCAAAGAGAAGGAAAAAAAAAAAAAAAGGCAAGACTGTTTGTGAAAAGTTCGCAGAAAATCCCGTCCTTTCAGCACATTCAAACTGGTGGAAAAAAAATAAAAAATAAAGAGCGACTTTGGGGAGCCCAGCAGTTTTCCAGTTGTTTTTCTGAAAAAGGCTCAAGGTCTGCTCTGCAGCAAGTGTGAGGCAACCAAAGGATTTACACCAGGAACGGAGCTGGCCCCAAACCTTCCCCATTTCCCTGATAAATGATCCAGAGGCATCGCAGCCTGGGCAGGAGGGCTGGTGGAAGGGTGCAAAAGGATTTCTGCAGGCAGCACAGATTCTGTCCTACCCCAGCACCAGTCTGTGGGATAAATGTCACCAAGAGATGTCCGGAAATCTAATTTTTTTAAAATAATTGCCCTCACAGCAGGTTATTTTCAATTCCTGGTTCATTCCTGCTCTGTGTTGGTTGCACAGAGCCCAGCTCAGCTCCTGTCCCTGTCGCCTGAGGGGTGAGAAGACCCCCGAGGGATAGGGTGGGTTTTGAACAGGTCACAGTGACCACAAAAACGAGGTGAGAGTAAAAAGCTTCCACTCCCACGGGCCTTTCCAGGTGTTCTGGCTCAGATGGGCAGAACTCCCCGCTGGGGATGCTCTGCTGCAAGGTAGAACCAAGATGCAGACGCTGATTTTACCCCGGGTTCATCAATAAATTCTTAATTAGGGCTGTGTCGGGCTAATTCAGTGCTGCTGGTGCCTGTGCCCTCCCGGACACGGAGCTTTGCTCCTGGCAACCCACGGGGCCAGGATCTGCCAAAAATGCCAGGGAAGAGCAGCCAAGAGGTTGGTGCTGTGATGAAAGGACTTCCACCCTCCCACTCCCCTGCCGTCTCCAAGGAACTGACACAGCCTCTTTCAGTCCCTAAAGTTTTTTTAAGTGGGCACTTTGAGCACAAATCTGCAATTTCCAGGCTGTTCTCTGCCTCTTCCTCACCCAGAAAAACAAACCTACAGCAGACTGATGACTCCATCTAAATAAATTTGCATCACAGACTCCTTGAATAGAACCCCATCTCCTCTGGGTGGGATTTACTCCTGGGTTGGAACGGTGAGGATCCAGAGGTTTCCTTTACCTCTGTGCTGAGCAGCAGCAGCTCTGCAAAGCCAAAAGGGCTCCAAAACTTCTGGGAAAAAAAAACAAAACCAAAAGCCCCCCAAAAAATAACTAACTAACAAAACAACCAAACAAATACCAAGCAACCAAACAAACAACCAAAAAAAAAAAAAAGCCAAAAAACAAAAACCTGCCCCAAACCCCAAACTCCCCCCCCAAAAAAAGAAAAAGAAAAAAAAAAAACCAACAACAAAAAACCCACCAAACAAACAAACAAACAAAAAAACAAACCCAAAACCCACAACCCCACAGCCACTTTAATTTAACATTACAGTGAACTGGATTAGAGGTGAAACCAACGGGTCTCACACGGAGTCAGTGTAAGATCATATCCAAAATTGTCTTGTTGCGCTTCTTGCCAGCTCAACTTTATATTCTGCACCAGGGGAAGGCCACATCCATCTACTCCATTTATTCCATTTATTCCATCTACTCCATTGACTCCATCTATTCCATCTATTCCATCTATTCCATCTATTCCAGGACTGATTTCCACCCCTCCTGCCTCCTTTCTCACCCTGCCCCTCTCACCGGGCAGTTGCTCTAAATTGCTCCACACTTAAGATCGACAGGGAGATAACGCAGAAAGCTCCCAAATCCTTCCAGCCAGTGGAACGAGTTCCCCGAACCCAGAGAAAACCAGAAAAAAAAAAAAAAATGCAAAGTTCGATGGATCGTGGCCGGAGGCGCCACTGCCTGCCGAGGGGAGCCTGGAGCTGCTCTTCAGCTTCAGTCACAGGCTGCTGCTTTCGGCCTGAATTTCCAGTGGAGATTCATGGGGATAAGAATTTAGCAGCTTTTTTCCCTGAATTTCCAGTGCAGATGCATGGGGATAAGAATTTTGCAGCTTTTTCCCCTGAATTTCCACTTCAAATGGATGGGGATAAGAATTTTGCAGCTTTTTCCCCGAATTTCCAATTTAGCAGCAATAAGCACCCCCAGTGTCAGCCCTGCTGTACCAAAGTTGGATTTCCTAGCAGAGATCCACCTGCAGCTCCCTTTGGCACTGATTTAAATTTCTCTCAGCCCTCCCTCCTCATCCAGAGTCTTCACAAGATTTGCAGCTTGGAGAACCTTTAAGATCTTTCAGCAAAGGGGTTTCTTCTCTTTATTAATGCAGGTTACTCTCCCTGGCACCAAGAAATCACCAAAAACATGCCCAGCACGATGCTCTTGCTTTACCTCTGGCATTTCCATCCCACATGGGGGTCCTGGAGAGGGAGAGAAGCTGAACAGCATCACCAGGAGAGGATCTGCTAAAAAACGCCAGGAAAGAGCAGCCAAGAGTTTGGTGGCCTCCAAGGAGGAGAAGAAATCTCCAATCCAAACTCCAAGGAGAGGGAAATCTCCAATCTCCAATGACAGGGAAATCTCTAAGCTCCAGCTGCAGCTTCCAGCCCAGCCCTGGAGTGTGACAGGTTTCTGTCAAGGCTCTGTCTGCTGAGGGTGAATTAAAGCCAAGTTCTCAGCAAACACAGTTGCTATAAGAACTTAAAAACAGTCAATAAATGCACTTCAATTAAGTGCTGCAGTGAGGTCGGGTTTCTTGTTTTTCCTGTTTCACCAGGAAAGTTGCAGGGCAGCCTCATAATGAACCCTTGGGAGCGCAGCTCCTCACAGCATCAGGAAAGTTGCAAAATTGCACCCAACTTTGGGTTGTTATGTTCTGGTGCTAACACTCCCTAAAGGGAAAAAAAAAATAATTCAAAGGGGAAGGAACATGTCTCAAAATGTAGGAACTTAATCCCAAACTCCCTGATGCCAATGACAAGATTCCCACAGGTTCCTTGGGCTGGTGCAGCTGGGCAGACACTGGAGACATCCATGCAAAGGAGGAAAGGGAAAAACCTTAATTAAATTAAAAGCCCCATTTCACTCCCAGCTCTCATCCTTTGGGAGTGAGGATCCCTCCATCCACCCTGCAGTGGCCACTGAGCCCAGTCCATCACCTCAAACCCCAGCAAACCCGTGCAGAGCCCTTTCTGCCACCTGGCTGAGGCTGTTGCTCTAAATTTCCACCCATTCCAAGCCTCAAACTCTCTTTTAATTCCATAAAAAGTGCAGGTGCTGAGTGTTGATTGGGCAGGGAGCAGAGCAGAGCAGCTCACGGGACCTTCAGTGCTTACAGAGTGCTGTTACCACAGAAATCAGCACAAAAATCCCTTTTGGGGGGCACCGAAAAGCCCTGGGGGTGTCACAGAGCCTCTGGCACATCTCAGAGCGTGGTCAGGGTGTTGGGAATGACAGGAGGGCTCCAGTCTTTTTCCATGCGAACAGGGGCTGAATAATCCACCAAGAAATCAGCTGGCCAGCGTGGAAATAATTTAAAATTAACAGAGCCCTTAGGTATTACATTAACTGGACCTCGAGGGAAGGATGGGGATTAGTGGAGCTGAATGGAGCCCTTATTTATCAGATGGAAAAGGTTAATGTCATTTCCTTTCCTCTCCTCCATGGCTTTCCTCACCACGTCCCCGTTTCTGGCGAGCAGGAGGTGCAGACAGTGTAAGAACACGTGCTGGACTCTTTAAATCACCAGAGCTGCTACTCGGGCCAGGGACGGGGGGAAGAAATTAAGATTTCTGCTGGTTTCCTGGGGAGAATTACAGGGCTAGGAAACATAAAACACCGAGGAAAGGAAATGGGTTGTGGAGCACCTGGGCTTTGATTTGACATGCAGGAGTCCTAACTCGAGGAGGGAATTTGTGCATTCTCATCCTAATAGGAACCAGGATCAAACTAATCTAATATTCGGATTCCATACTTTATAAAGCAAGAGTGCATTAAGAAAGGTCATTTTTTTTTACTCCCTAATGAAGTTTGAATACAGTTAAATTAAGTTCTGCTAATAAAGAGTCTGTGTTTTTTTCTAATTTGCTTCTGGAGGCTCAAGAGCTGTTGACCTAAAGATAAATATCAGAGCAGTTCAGCCATCTATTGTGTGCTCTGCTAACGATGTCAACAAGTTAATTCTAATGTCAACTGGAGAGAAAATTTGCATGTCAGGAGGTAGCTTGGGCTAAGAGGAAACAAAAAGTTCTTTTTGTGGTGAAAAAACTCAAGACACCCAGGTTGATTTCCCTGTCTGGTGCAGGATGTCCTTGGATAAGCCAGGCCGGGATATTCCCCTCCTGCAGTGACCAAGATGGACCTAAACCCCTCTGAATTCAGACTTCAAGAGGAGGATGAACGTTTCTGACCCTCTGGGAATGTCAGTATGCCGGGTGCTGGCTCCATGAGAAGGGTGAGTGTGGCTTTGGTGCTGCCCACAGCCCTCAGGGGCTCCCTGGGCAGCTCCTGCTCCTTCCTTGCCTTGCCAGAGGTCAGGGATGCTCTGAGCTCCTCACCACCCTCCTGTTTCCAAAGCTTTGAATTCCAATCCCTGATTCCAGCTAGGAATCCCATAAAAGGCAGCTGAGTGCAGCTGCTGGGCTCTGACTACACAAGAGGTGAAATCACCTCCCAGTTTCCAGCTCCAGCAAGCTGGACAAACCTCAGGCTCCTGTCCTGTCTCCATCTCCATGGAAAGAAATCCAGACTGAAGGGACAGCCAGGGCCAGGGCTTGTGGGGTGACTCTGAGGTCACAATTCCAGCCCCAGCTTTCCATCCTGACCTGATCTGTGGCTTTACCTTACCCTGCAGAGGTGCCTTGAGGACAAAAATCCATATTCCAGGGGGATATGCAGCGGGGCTGGCTAATTCCAGCTCTGAAGGGAACGGGGCCAGAGCTGCCCATTGACTCATGTGGGATTTACAATGAGCCCTCATCCATTCTGCATTGGCCCCAGCAGCCATCTGAGGATAGCAGGGACAGAATATTAATTTCTCAGCGGGCAAACAATCAGCATCCAATTTAGAATGGAGTGAATGAATGGAGGTAGCCAAGGCAACCCCAGCGTGGCTCCTGAGTTGCCTTCATGGGCTATTTGCAGGCTATGAAAAGAGCTGAGTACATCTGCTCCCCCTTCTTTTTATTTTTTAAATTTATTTTTTTTATTCTTGTCCATAAAGGAAAAGCTTTCCTGGACAACCAGACAGCGAGGACAGAGCAAACAGCCTTTCCCAGAAAGCCAACCTTGACTTTGTTATAATTGCTGTGTAAATATAATCCCACTCATCAATTAAATGCTGCTCTCCAGGGCTGGAACATTATCCATGTTCATGGGGATGGAATCCCTGGCAATTCTGTCTCTGCTAACTCCGTATTCATGGGCATTAGCCTTGGGAAGGAGAATGTGATTGCTTGAATAAATTCAGCCACCTCCAGCACCCCTGCATCAGCTGGAGAGCACCAGGCTGGCTGGAAGAGGGGCTCAGAAAATAGGTTTCCGTGGAAATCCTAAATATTCAGCGCTCAGCAGGGGGATTCAGGTGGGATATTTGATAAAGAGAAATAACCCAGCCGTTGGCAGCCTCAGAGGTGACCCCTTGGTCCTACAGGTACCAAGGAACAGAAAGTTGGATTTTTTCAGAGGTATTTGGGTAAGAAAAAATCTGAATTTTCACCAACAAATATGTTGCCATGGAAATCCTAAATATTCAGCGCTCAGCAGGGGGATTCAGGTGGGATATTTGATAAAGAGAAATAACCCAGCCGTTGGCAGCCTCAGAGGTGACCCCTTGGTCCTACAGGTACCAAGGAACAGAAAATTGGGTTTTTTCAAAGGTATTTGGGTAAGAAAAATTCCAAATTTTCCCCGACATCCTTGGCAGATCTCTCCCAGAGCCTGCACTGCCCACACACATCCTCCCCACTGGGGTTCCATCCTTTCTGAGCTGCCTGGGTGCAGCCCGGGCTGTGCCCGTGGAGCTGTGGCTGCCCAGGTCACCCTGCCCGGGGATGCCCCGTGCTCCGTGTCCCTGCCTGGGCACAGCCAGCACCTGACCCTCTGTTTATGGCCCTTGTTCTGTGTGACTGAACACCCTGAATCCGTGCTCTGCTGCTTGGTTGCAGATTTTACAACCCCAAACACGATTTGTGACTGGTTTCCCTCTGGGGCAGGAGCCAGCAGCTGTTCAACAACCCCGACACCCCCGGCAGAGCTCTAGCACCGGGAATAACGCGTGTCCCACCTCATTAGGCTGAGGAAATTCAGGCTGGAGAACAATTCCTGGCAAAGCAGCACAGGAGCCCAGCGCTGGGGGCACCAGGCACTGCTGGTGTTTAAAATCTCAGTGTTTTCCTCAAGGGAGGAGAAATAGAGTTCTGAGAACATGGTGGAGGCTGTTTGTGGACACTGGGGTGCTGGAGTGACCTCAAAGAGGAATAGCTGGGGTAGGGAAGGGTCTGGGGAACCAGTAGTGGCTGAGGGGAGAAAAGGAGGATCCAGAGGGACTCCTCACTCTGCACAACCCCTGACAGGAGGCAGAGAGGTGGGGTCTGTCTCTTCTCCCAAGTGACAGGACAAGAGGACACAGCCCCAGGTTGTACCAGCAGAGGTTTGGGTGGGATATGAGGAAGAATTTCTTCCCAGGAAAGGCTGCCCAGCCCTGGCACAGCTGCCCAGGGCTGTGGTGGAGCCCCCATTCCTGGAGGGATTTAAAAGTCGTGTGGATGTGGCACTAGGGACACAGGACAGTGGATTTGGCCATGTTGGGTTAAAGGTTGGACTCAGTGAGCTCAGGGGTCTTTTCCAACCTCAACACTTCCATAACTCGGTCCTAAAGCCAGCTTTGGGGCTGGAATGCTGTTTTGAACAACTTTTCTTCCAGAAAGCCCTGTGGGAGCACTTGGACACCTCTTCCTTTTGTGGAAAATGACTGGAAAACAGGAGCAGGAGGTGGGGTGGGGTCAGGTGTGGGTTGGGTGTGGGATGTGTGCAGGTCTGACAGGGCTGGGTGAGAGGGCACGGGTTGGGCATGGGTTGGGCATGGGTCAGACAGGATGGACACGACATGGACACGAGATGGACACGGGAAGGACACAGGATGGATACAGGATGGACACAGGATGGATACAGGATGGACACAGGATGGATACAGGATGGACACAGGATGGATACAGGATGGACACAGGATGGATACAGGATGGACCTGAGATGGACATGGGATGGCCACGGAATGGACATGGGAATGGACACTTATGGGACATGGCATAGAACATGGATGGAACACAGATAGGGCACAGATGGGACAGGGATGGGACAGGGATGGGACATGGGATAGGACACGGATGGAACACAGGATGGGACATGGACTNCAGGGCTGTGACAGGGCTGTGACAGGGCTGTGACAGCCGCAGCCCGGCCGGGCTCGGCGCGGTCCGGCGCTATCCCTTCAGCACCACGGCGGCTCCGGCGGGAGCGGCTCCGGCGCGGGAAGGGAAACCCCCGGCATCCCCCGGCCCCGGCGGGATGGGCTCGATCCTCCGCCCGGAGGAGCGAANATGGAACACAGATAGGGCACAGATGGGACAGGGATGGGACAGGGATGGGACATGGGATAGGACACGGATGGAACACAGGATGGGACATGGACTGAGCCCAGGATAGGCGTGGCATGGTTGGACAGGGATAGACACGGATGGAACATGGATGGGACAGGGATGGAACACGGGATGGGACACGGATGGAACATGGATGGGACATGGATGTGACAAGGATGGGGCAAGGATGGGGCAAGGATGGAACAGGGATGTGACACGTCCGGAGCCTGGGCCAGGCGAGGCACAGTTAAACAGGNAAAAGAAAGAAAATGCCCTTCTGGCGGTTTAGGTTTCATAGGGGTTTGTGCTGGAAAACAAATTAACCTAAGAGGATTTGGGGAATTCGAGCCGGGAACAAAAGACAAGGTGGAAGTGTCTGAGTTTTGAAAATGTGCCCAAGGCCCCGACTGGCAAATCCTTTCTCTGAATGCTCTTGCTAAGCCCTTTCGTCAGCACTGAAAGAATACAGAGAAAAGGTGCCTCTTTTTTTTTCTGCAGAAAAGATTACCTGGAAATGATTTTCAGTAAAATATTGGTTGTGCTTTCTGCTGTTCTCAAAAAAAAAATGTTTCTGTTCATAGAATTATATCAGAAGAAAACTTAGCAGCCACTAAATCAGTGCATCTGATCTGGTCATTTAATAAAAGCATCATTTGGTTTAATGAAGGTTGGAATTAATTTGTCCGAGACACATCTCTTGAACATTAGTAATTAATTTTGGGCTGAGACTCTTTCATAAAATCAGGGAATGGTTTGGGTCAGAATGGACTTTAAAGTTCATCCCCTGGAGAGGGGGAATTTCTAAACAGTGCTGGAAAAGTTTGCCCAAAGGACTGGATTTCTCCTCCTCCAACATTTTGTCATTTACTTTTGGCAACTTTCAAGTCTTTTTGCTGAACAAAGCAAAGAATTGTGCAGAGTAGATTAAGAATTAAAAAAAAAAAAAATCTCCATCAAGAAGAGCTAAGAAACATGAGCAGGAAAATGTTCTTGCCAGACAAAGCACAAAAAACTCAACATTGGAGGGGCTCCAATCCCATCTTTGTGCACTTTAAAAATCCTAATTTTAAAGATCTCTAAATGATATTTTATTTCATTTATCTAAGTGATAGACCAGTGTATTCTGTGCACTGCAGTGGCTTTCAGAAGGCTGTGAGACAATCTTATCTGCTTCGGCGGTTTGCATTTTATTTATTTTGCATTTCAAAATATAAGAATAATTTCATGCTTTGTTGGTTTAGTGATGGGATCTGATTTGGGTTATCGCAGGAAGTGCTGTAAAAGGCTCAGGTGCCCTTCCTGATTAATCCAGCAAACACCCAGGAGTTCCCAGCCACAGCCTATCCTTGGTTCCAAGCTATAAAATCAAACAGAGACAGCTCAGGCTGCACAATCCCGCTCTAAATATTCTGATTTTCCTGATTTCCACCCCCCCGGGGGTGTCTGGGGTGCTTCACCCTCGGGTGGAGCGAGGAGCATTCCTTGCTCTGGGATTCCTGCAGGGATTTTTTGGCAAAGCTCCTGTGCAGCTCTGGCAGCAGAGGGGGAGAGTCAGAGACACAGAGCTGAGATTTCATCCAGCATCCACCCAACTCACTGGGAATATCCTCAAACAAAGAAGGAAAAACTTCACTAGAGGGATATTTTCCAGCTCCTGTCCACAACCCCATCCTCCCTTGCTCTTTGCTGTAAAGCATTTATCACTTTTTCTGAACAATTAAAAATAAAAACCTGCAAGAGGCCACATCTGGCCTCAGGAATGATGATGAAAATGGGAAAAAACCCTCCTGGAGCAGAACAAAAAGGCCCCGAGCAGCTCTGAGCAGAGGCTGCCACATGCCAGCCCTCATGCCCAAATTAAATCTGCATTTGATCGTGAGCTCTAAGTCCTTAAGCACATTGTAGAAATGGGGCAAATCCTCTTTGGGAATTTATCGACTTAAAAAATGGGAAAAGCAACATAATTCCATTTATTTTAACATCATTAGATGCTGAAAAAGAAACCCTGATCATATCATGGGATGTATTTCTGTTAATATCTGTGAGTTTTACGACTTGATTGCTGGCACACAAAGGAGTCTTGTGCTGGGGAGTTTTGTGGGAAATAAATTGGAGTGAGGAATAAAAACAGTTCCTACTTTGCACTTTTTTCCCCCAAGTTAGTCTAAGCTATTTATTGTCAGGATAATGGCACCGAGATGGGGTAATGGCTTGGATGGGGAAGTGGAGCTGGAAAATGAGGTTTTTCTGCTCTCTGTTCCTGTGTCCATGAAGGAAATTAAGGTGAAATCTGATGTATTCTATCATTCAGTATCAGCACCATGGTTTGGGGACTGGCTTCCCAAACAAACAACCCAAAAATTCCCAAAAAACCCAACTAAACCCCAATAAATCAATGAACCAAAACCTCTCCATAGCTCCAGGTCCTGTTGCACTGGGAATTTTGCTGCTGGCTCTCACACCTGACCCAAAATTCCCAAAAAACCCAACTAAACCCCAACCAACCAATGAACCAAACCCTCTCCAGGTGCTGTTGGACTGGGAATTTCACTGCTGGCTTCCACACCAGCACAGCCAGAAGTTAACTCAGGCACAAGGAGCTTGTCTGCTTTTAATACGAACAAAATAGAATTAAGCCACTTCTCCTTTCCCACTTTTTCTCTAGAAGGTCCCTCTGGGAAGCTCCTTTTCCACTTTTTTTTTGTCTTTTTTTCCCCCTTTTTTCTTTTTTTTTCTTTTTCTTTTTTTTTTTTTTTTTTTTTTTTTTTTTCTTTCCTTAACCCCTTCAGCTCTGGAGCTGGGATGAGGCAGCTGGGCTGGTCTGAGGGGTTGTGCAGGAGGAAGCCCCGAACTTGTCCCTGTCCCTGGGTGTGTTTGGTGTCCCCAGCTGGCAGTGTCCCCTCCCGAGGACCCAGGGTCTCCCTGCTCCGTTGGGTCCCTGGCTCCCTGACAGGAGCTGGCTCTTCAAAGCTCTCCTTGCCCTTTTGATGCCACCGTCTGTATTTGCATTTCGTGGCACCCAGAGCAAGCCAGGCAAATTCCTTTAAAGTCCAATTTATGCTTTGTACGATTGCCAGATTGGGGGGAGGAAAAAAAAAACCTGCTCAGGAAATGGAGAAATCTCTGGGCTCTTAACAAACATTAAACTCCTGATAAAAAACGATGACAAATTCATCCTCTGCTGACCTGGGTCACCTTTGAACAGACACAGGGTTCTTTTTTCACTTTGCCAATTCCATCATTCCTTCAGAGGCCAGGTTTGTGTTTTGTTCTGGTTTTTTTTTTTGGTTTTTTTTTTTTTTTTTTTTTTTCTCTTTTTCTTTGGGTAANGTTTTTTTTTTTTTTCTTGTTTATCTCTTTATCTTTGGGTAAATTGCAGCATCTGAATCTGGCCATTGTAGAAAGGGGTTCAAAGCTTCTCACTTAATTCATAGCCAAGGTTTCCATTTCCTCCAATCAGGCAACTCTTCATTTATTTTTTTCCTGTGTTATGATTTATATTTTCGGGGTCACTTGGACCTGTACTGACAATATTCCAATAAATACTGATTTATACCACAAATACTCCCATTCATTCCACGATTCTTCAGTGGGGGAGTAATGGCTGGACCTCTCCAGATCATCAATCCCATCATAATTCCAATTTCCTTCCTTGCTCCACTTCAGCTAAAGTTCCATTCTATTCCTTTTCATGTCAATTTATGTCACAACAAATAAAAAAAAAATATATATATTTGAGCAAGTGAATCCTTCCCTCTGCAGTTTTGAGCCACCACATAGCACAGACATGAAACATTACTGAAAAGCAAATATTCACGATTTAAAAACAAATACTCAAGATTTAAAAGCAAGTATTCCCACCACACTGACACAGAACAAAAGTGAGATGAGTGTCCCTGTCCTTTTCTGGGCTGTGCTGAGGGAATTTGCCTCAGCAAGAAGATTTTTTTTTAGAATTCACTTTACCCAAAAGCAGAGAGAAAAAAAATCAAAGGTGCAGGATGAATGCAAATGGTAGAGCAGGACTGGGTGAGCTCAGTGAAAGGACTGATGGAAATGCGGATTTTCCCAGTCCTGCTTCTCCACAGGGAGAAAAAGACACAAACTTCACAGACTTGAGCATGAAACATGAAAATATAAAAATTATTAGGAGAGGGGAAAAAAAAAAAGAACAGTTACAGAGACAAGGCTGTTGGTGTGGAGAAAAAGATCAATGGAAAAGAATGTACCAGGGAATAAATAAATTCTCAGTGCACCCTCTTTAACCACGGACACAGACCCTTCAGTTGGGGTCAAATGAGGATTAAATTAGCTGGACCTATGCAGTGATTTAATTAAAAACACTCAATTACCCGAGCTGGCTGCCTCCAGGTTGCTGTGCCCCAGCAGAAGAGCAGAACCCAGGAATGAGCAGCTTTACCCCACACAGGAATGGAAAGGACACAAAAGGAGCTTTACCTTGGCTGCCAGCAGGGAATTCTCAGGAGGCTCCTCCGTGCTCGCTGCCCCAGCTCTGCAGCCTTGCAGAAAAGCAGGGCTGGGTTAATGATGAAGCCAGGCAGGGGTTAAACATTGACCCCGGGCCTGGGGGCAGCTGGGGGCTCTGTCCCTCCCCAGGGAGGGGACAGGGNAGCTTTACCTTGGCTGCCAGCAGGGAATTCTCAGGAGGCTCCTCCGTGCTCGCTGCCCCAGCTCTGCAGCCTTGCAGAAAAGCAGGGCTGGGTTAATGATGAAGCCAGGCAGGGGTTAAACATTGACCCCGGGCCTGGGGGCAGCTGGGGGCTCTGTCCCTCCGCAGGGAGGGGACAGGGACACCCACCCTGGGACACCCACCCTGGGACACCCAGAGCACCTGGGGCCACCCTGCACATCCAGGTGAGGCTTTCAAAGGCAGGGAGCAGGAAATTCTGCCAGGCAGTAGAAGCCCTTCAAATGGTTCTGCAAATATTTACCCACGAGATTGGGGTTGGAGGTAGCCACTGGTGGACAACTTCAGAACAAACAGGTTCAGATCTGTAGTGGAGTGTTTGTTTATTTTCCTGTAAGAAGTCTTTTGTTTCTAGATTAGTATGAGGTTGAGGTAAGGACTTCCAGCCTGCACAAGAAGTGAAATCTCATTTTCTGGTGAAGTCACAGGCCGTGTCCTTTTCTCTGCTGAGGGAATTTGCCTCAACAAGAAGTTTTCTCTGGAATTCACTTCACCCAAGGACAGAGTGAAAAAAAAAAAAAAAAAATCAAAGGTGCAGGATGAGTGCAAATGGTAGAGCAGGACTGGGTGGGCTCAGTGAAAGGACTGATGGAAATGTAGATTTTCCCTAGGGCAATCCTGCCTCTTCACAGGGAGAAAAAGACACAAACCTTCACAGACTTGAGCATGAAACATGAAAATATAAAAATTATTAGGAGAGAAAAGAAAAACACAACTTCCCAGAGCCCTTCCCCTCCACAGGGAGGGAAAAATACCTGGAAGAAGGTGAGGGTGCAGCACAACCCTCCTCCCTACACAGGAGCTCTGCAGCATCAGGACCTTTCAGAGCTGTTTCAGCTCCTGTTTTTCCCTTTTCACATCGTGTCCAGGCTGTTTATTGAAGGTTAATGCAGGCACTTGAAGATGAATTTAAACCACTTGGATTTCTGGGTATGGGTCATGCACAGGGACCATGTCTGAAGCTTGGCTATGAAATCAGAAGAGAACCCCAAATCTAAAGGTGTGAACAGGAATGAGTTGGTCTGAGGTGAAATGTGTCTAAACCCAAGGTGGGTTTGTATTTAAATTTTAAAAAAGCAGCTTTGACTCTTTAATGCCAGCTCAGCTCTCCAGCCCTGTCCTGGCCCAGGGGAGAGGAGCCCAGAGCTGCCCAGCTCGGGGCAAACCCCTTTTCTGTCTGCTCTGGTCCCCTCTGGGTTCTGTGAGGTGACACCAATCCCTGCCTGGGCATTTTCACAGCCCCAGCTACCCTGCAAATCCAGCCCCACTTTGGTAGTTCTGTAATACAAATTAATAACAATAACTAGACTTGACTGCTTGACAAAAAGCAAATAGTTCGGAAAAAGCTGTCTTAAATCTTTCTATCCCACTTCCCCAGACCAAAAAAAATCTCCAAATGTTATTTCTTTTGGCAGCTGAAACCTAATCCTACCTTGGTTAACATAACAGAGAGAACAGGAAGCGCTGTGAAGGAATTTTTCATTCCCTGGGACGTCTTTGATCCCTCTCCCCTCCCTTTTCCTATCAGGTAATTTTCAAATCTCGATGTTTCCAGTTAGTCTACGGATCTTCTTGTTTTGTCTACTCCAGGCAAGCCTTATTTAACTTCCATTTCAGGGATGAAAAACTGCCCTGTGTTGAGGCTCTGCTGTTGTGTAAGCCGGAACCTGAGAACTCCAGAATCCAGGAGGGAATCAGACTAAAATTCACAATTTTTTCAGGGTGGAAAACCAATCATGGCTTTGCTTTAGCACAGGCAAGGGGAATTAAACATTACAGAAACCCTAAATAAACCCTTTAAGCATTTTCTGCTGCAGCCACCACTTTTTGTCACTCATTTCCACTTCCTGACACACAGAGGGAATTTTTTTCACCATTCTCCATCTCGATTTGTGCCCACTTAAAATTCACAAAGCTCCAAATAAATCGATGCCTGATTAATATTTGGGGTTCTGGGGGAATGGGTCAACCCTAATTCCAGTCCCACATGGAGTGCCAGGCTGCATCTCTGCTTTGGGCAATAAAACAAGTCTTAATTAAAATATTGATGATTCTGAAATGGCTTAATTACCACAGAGCAGCCTCTGTGGTAATTAAGTCAGACAAGTCTGGAGCCCTCCAAAGCAGGAGAAGAAATAAAAATCATAAAAACAACACCAAGATCATCTCAGAGCAGATAACACAACAGCCCCTGTGCCTGCAGAGGGGTAAAACACACATCTAAAATGATGAAATATTTCTGTGGAAGTGAGAATATTCACACTTTATTTATATTTTTTATACTCTTCATGTACGCTTTTGCTGTTATAGTTTCACTTATCCCACAGGTCTGCATGAAACAGAATTTCATCCAAGAAACAGAATTTCATCCAAGAAACAGAATTTCATCCTCACCTCCTCTCTTTTTTTCAAGTTAAAGAGTTTTTTTGCCACCACCTTAGATTGCTCCTCTCCCATTCCCACCCATTCTCTCCTTGGTTTTTTTAAGGCTGTGAGGGAAAGGGAGGTCAGAAAAGAGACGTGGCAGCTTTTTGTGATTTGAAGTGAAGGAATAATCTTTGGGAAAACGATCCCTCCCTTTGTGTCCCAGCACCTCTGGGACTGCCAGATCCCTCTGGTGCGCTGTCCTGCAGCTCCCAGCGTTCCCTGGATCTTGCAAAATTCCTCTGGGATTTAGACAGCACAACTGACAGGAAAAGGAAATTTTGGAAGTCACTGGGAAAAATAAACAAACAAAATTAATTGGTGTGACTCTGCAGATACGAGGACTTACTGATGTTTTATTTCCAATTTAATCTTTGTGCTTTCTTATGGAAACAGTTTATTTTGGGGTGAGAGTTCTTCATTAAATAATAATAATAACAGTAATAGTAATAGTAATAGTAACAGTAAGAGTAAGAGTAAGAGTAAGAGTAACAGTAATAGTAATAGTAATAGTAAGAGTAAGAGTAAGAGTAAGAGTAAGAGTAAGAGTAAGAGTAACAGTAATAGTAAGAGTAAGAGTAAGAGTAAGAGTAAGAGTAATAGTAGGAGTAAGAGTAATAGTAAGAGTAAGAGTAAGAGTAAGAGTAAGAGTAACAGTAATAGTAATAGTAACAGTAATATCAATAATAATAATATCAATAATATTAACAACAACAACAACAACAACAATAATAATAATAACAGTAATAATAGTAATAATAGTAATAATAATAATAATAATAATACAATTAATGGAATAAAACTGGAATGCCAAGCTTTTCCTCCCTGTCAGACCCCTTCATCCAACCCCTCCAGCAGCCCTGACGAGCTGTAGCCCTGTGTTTTCCTGCCTCTGTGCCTTCCTGGCTTTCAAAGGGCCAGGACAGGAATTGTTATTTGGAAAAGCAGCACAATAAAGTTTTATTAGACAGAGCAGGCTGGTTCTGTCCCGGCGTGGCCCAATGGCAGCGCTGGACAGAGGAAACGCCAGGCCAAGCACAATAAA
>VXBR01012325.1:0-16864 GCA_013400215.1 Cisticola juncidis | reverse complement strand
AAAAAAAAAAATTTTAAAAAAAATCCATTGCTGCTGGAGCTGCAGCAGCTCAGCACTGCTCTGGCACAGCAGATAATCCATTTTGGGAGGAGAAATCGAGTCAGAAACAATAAAATCCCAAACTCTGGACAGAGCAAAACCCAAAGTTCCTCATCCTTCCTCTCCCATTCCATCCACATTCCAGAAATCTCAAAGGAATTTGAACCTTTCAAAATGAGAACCTGTTGGCACCTGCTCTGTGTTTGAAATATTATTTTTAAAAATATTTAAATTATTTTTAATAATTATTTGAATTTAAATAAATTTAAATCTCATTAGGCAAATTAGCATCAATATTAATGAGAGCAGCTCTCCCTGTGTTGGATTACACTTTTTTTCTGACCCAGAGATGGGGCAGCTGAGAGGTGTTTTAAAGATTTTTATTTCATTTTTAGTTGAAACTTGTTTCTAGTTCCATTTCTTTCTCAGCAATGTCTGTCTTATCCCACAGCATTTCAAGGCCAGCATTTTTTATCTCAAAGTTTGCCTACAGATGCATCTGTGTGAAAGAATTCTCTGGAAATCCATTTCCCACATCCCTGGACCTCCAACCTTGGCAGCCACTTGCTTATTTCTTAATTTTACCTAATTTCTTTATGGATTTATTTTCACTCAACAAGGAGGTTGCGCTTTTTCTTTTCAAACATAATAATTAATTTGATGTTCTACATAACTCTTTTTACTCACTGGGATGGAGCATCAAACATGAAATTGGCACTAAAAAGTGGACTCATCAGTAGTCCTTCAACCAAACTCATTGACACTTTTGAAATCTTTCTCTGCCGAGTGCCAGAAGGCAAAACTGACTCCCAAAGAAGAAAAACTCCATTATTTCCTTCCCCCCTTTTTTTTTTTTTTTCCTTTTCCCCTGCCATTTCTTGACTTCTTTATTACAGTGACATTTGCACACAACATTAAAAAAGACATTTTCCCAAAGAGAAACCTGAACCTGTGAGCCAAGGCCACTTTTTTCTTCTATATTTNTTTTTCTTTCTTTATTTTTCTTTCTTTTTCTTTCTTTATTTTTCTTTCTTTTTCTTTCTTTATTTTTTCTTTCTTTATTTTTTCTTTCTTTATTTTTTCTTTCTTTATTTTTTCTTTCTTTATTTTTCCTTCTGTATTCCACGCTGCACCCATGTAAACCGTGAGCAATAACAAAAACCCCTGGAGTGCCTTTCTTGCCTTCGTTTCACATCAGCTGCAGGCTGACAGATCAAACCCAGCCCTGACAGACCACACTCAGCTCAGCCTTTGTGCCTCTCTCACCCCCTCAAAACTCATTTTGAGCTTCCCCGTGATGAGGAAGGGGCAGAGACCTTCATTCCCACCTATAAAAGCTGCAGCTGTTTTCCTGTTTTTATAGAAAGCAGGGGCAGGTTGGCTGTGACAGGGTCTGAGAGCTCTTCACCTTGGGGGTGATGTCAGAGCTGTAAATAACCCCGGGAACTCAGAGGTGTCCTCAAAGGGCCATTAAGGATGATGTGAAAAGGAAATGGGGGACAGAGAAACCAGCAGGCACATGCTAAACATCACTGTGATAAAGGAGTCAAGAAACAGTAGGGGAAAAGGGGAAAATTATAAAGGAGTCAAGAAACGGCAGGGGAAAGGGGGAAAATAATAAAGGAGTCAAGAAATGGCAGGGGAAAAGAGGGAAATAATAAAGGAGTCAAGAAATGGCAGGGGAAAAGGAAAAAATAAAAAGAGGGAAGGAAATAACGGAGTTTTTCTTCTTTTGGAGTCAATTTTGCCTTCTGGCACTCGGCAGAGAAGGATTTCAAAAGTATCAATGAGCTTGGTTGAAGGACTACTGATGCGTCCACTTTTTCATGTTTGATGCTCCATCCCAGTGAGTAAAAAGAGTTATGTAGAACATCAAATTAATTATTATGTTTGAAAAGAAAAAGCTATCATGTCAGCTAGAAAGAGTAACCTACAGTAGTACAACAGTAATGATTTCCTGTCTGGGAATATTTCCTCTGATAGAGTCTAGAGCTGGATTCATCTTTTTCCTCTGTTCATAACCACATATTTCTTTTTTCCCATTTTTTTTATCTGTTATATTCTGATCGTGTAGCAAAAATTCCTGCTATTGCCCTTTCTGCTCTGGCACTGTGTGTGATTAAATTTCCACCTCACTGCCATTACTCAGTCCCTTGGGACTGCTGGGTCCTTCCCCTTTGGTATTTCCCTCCTGCAGCATCTGTGCCTCAACCCTGACTTTTCATTGATGAAAATGTTAAAATCAGTTTAACTTGAGGATTGATCTCAGGGAGAGCCACGGTTGCATTCTTTTCTCCTGTGTTCCCTTTGATTAAAACACCCTTTCCTTCCACGTCTTCCACTAGGCTGGATCTTTAGTTTAATGAATATCCTGGATTTTTAGTCTCGTTAATATCCTGGATCTCTGGTTTAATGAATATCTCTGCATGTGGTAGCTCAGGTAAATTTGCCTCCCCTATCTGGAGAAACTCAGTAAACACTTCACAATAAACAGGTTCACAATTAACCACAAGTGACCTTGGGAAATCCTTCCCTGACTCTGATCCCTTCTCCTGGGCAAGGCTCAGTGCCTGGCAGTGACACTCCAGTGAAATATTCCGTGTACTCTACGTGCTCCTCTCTGCTCCTGGTGCGGATTCTCCAGGTAACAGGAGGAGAACTCGTGTGCCTGTCCCTGCCCCACCACTTCCACTGATGCCTTAGGGTTTTAACTTTTGTATTTTTCATCTATTTGTGATCCTGCAGTTCTTCAGTGCCTGACTCCAAACTCCACACTCAGTGCCAGCTGCTGCTGCCCCATTTTGGGCACACACAGCAATTCCTCTGCAGGCCTGGGGATCAAGGACACCTCCCTGCCTCAGGCTGAGAGAGGGAACAAAAGTGATTGGGGGAGCAAACTGGGGCTCAATGACTTCATTACCTGAGGCTGTAATTGGGAGATGAACCCCAATCTGCAAACGGACCAAAGTTATCAAAGTGTGAACCCGTGACCATTGTCCATTTTGGGTGGGCTTCACCTGCCCTAAATGCACCTGAAGGCCCTTCCATAAACAGAACTGCTTTTTATGGCCTTAATTCTGCCTGGTCTCTGTTTTTGGGGAGCCCCAAAAGGCATCACCCCCACCCAGGATGGCTGGAGCTGCTCTGCTTCCACCTCCCTCCCTCTCCAGCCCTGGATCTGCAGCTCGGCAGGATTTGGCTCCTTGGGGAAGCACAAAAGAGAAAGCAGCAGGGAAGGGAGAGGGTAAAAAGCTGAGCCCCTGTTCCTAAAAAACAGCAGCACAGAGGAGGTGAGCTCTGTGGCCATGGCTTCCAAATGGCATCATCAGCTCATTTTTGTGGTTTTGAGCTGAAAACCCTCGCTGTGGCTCTCTGAGCAGAACAGCTGCCTACCAAATGCTCCAAAAGCTGCAGGAGCTTCCCCAGAGCCCCCATCCCGAGGGAAGGGCTGTGCTGGCACCGGGAGCAGCAGCTTTTGTGAAGTGTCATTCATTCCCTGCTCTGTCCTTGCTCAACCTCGCATTGTTTCCCAGGCAGGGCAGAGCAGGATTCCTTGTTGGGAAAATGTGGGGACTCCAGAAATTGTCCTGGCTTGTGTAAGCTCAGCCTCAGCTGCATCCCTCTCCTTTAACACCAACAGTGACACTGCTTTCCTCCATGGAAATGGGGAAAAGGGTGCCAGGGCAGAAAGGAGAGACATCCTCAGCGCTGCTTCAGCATTTTTTGGTTGCAGAGCTGCTACAAATCTTTTAGTGAAGAGAACAAAGGAGAAGCTGCACCCCAAGGTTTTCTTCAACCTGAAAATCATCTTCTTCTGGAGCAGAAATCTGCTCCAGGTTCCAAGGTGCTGGTTAATGACAGACTTGTCCAGAACTGAGTCTTTCCTTCCTCTTCAAGGACCCACTGGGGGTTTTGTGAGCCAAAAAGATGCTCAGGTGATCAGAGCTCATGGAGGCAGCCAAAAGCACTGACACTCTGCTGATTTCCACAAGTTGTTTCCATGGAAATGGGGCCTCTCCATGCCAGGAACATCTCAGCAGAGGAGTGAAACAAAGGGGACACTCACCTGGGTTTGATTTTTGGCATCAGGAGTGCAAATGCCTTGCAGGAACATGGACCCCAGGATGTTCACTTTGGATGGAATTAGCTCTTCTCCTTTTGTTTGGTTCAGTGTCTACTGGCCCTTAAGGGTTTGGGGTTTTCTGCCAGGCACAAATGGAAAAAATGGCCTCTTTTTCTGGGAGAGGGAGCCAAAATCTCCCCTGGTAAAAATAGTGGTTTGTTTATTTAAATCTCATCTCTGTCAAAACAACAGGATGATCTTACACTTGTAACTGACACTTGTTCATGGGAGAAATTGCTCCCAAAAGAGCTGGAAGTTGGTCCAGAGCTCCCTCCCAGCAAAGATCCCACCATCCTGGAGATCCCTGCTCTCCTCTCTCCTCTCAGTGCAGATCCCCCTGTGGCACCAGGCTCAGCAGGGAATTCTGCTCCTGCAGAACAATCCCTGCTCCTCCAGGCAAACCCCAGCAGATCTTTAAACCAGCCACGGGAGGCAGATTTAAGTTACATAAGTGAGGTTGTTTTGTTTTCTTTCTTTTTTGAAGTCTAAATTAATCAGTGGTCAGCTCAAGCCATGTGTGACACGAGGAGTTCCAGCAAGCTTAAAAAATCATGCCAATATTCTATTTCCAGAGACTCATTATGCACATATCATTTCCTTAATCCACAAAATCTGTGATGACAATGATCTCTTATCCTTTTATTTGTACAAGGCAGAAGAGTCCTTATTCATCCCAGCAGCTTAAAGGCACTGGATGATAATAATAGCAGTAGTAATTTGTGCCTCATAGTAATGAATTTCATGGGTTCTTTGTTTTCTGAAAGCTGCCTTCTCCTCTCGCTGAATTTTGCTGCCATAAAGTTTGTGGCAGGCTTATTATTTTAATATTATCACTTGGGGTGAGTAGGAGCTAAGTTTGGTGCATTCAACACTTCCAGGCTCTGACTTCTCTGCCAAAAATCCTGTGTGGATTCGAAAGAGACAAAGGCTACAGAGCAGGAGGATCTGCAATTCAAAGCGATTTTTCTCTGTGGGATAGCTGTGAAATGTTTGTTTGCAGATGCAGATGCAGTGCCCAGCTTGTTTGTTCGCAGCTTTCTCAGAATATAAAGACATTTATATTGTGACCCACGGGTCTGATGAGCTGCAAAACGCAGACAAGGGAATTCTGCCCAGTAATTCGTGCATTAATTCAGTAACTTTAGTTTTAACTGCACTTCCGAAACCCAGGCAAGAGTCATTTTCCTTCAGAAATACAGGAAACACTGGATTTAGAGATACATTTAATACTAATTTATTTCACACTATTCACAGCTATTCATACAGGCTGTGTAAGTGCTAAAAAAGTATTTCCTGAGATCCTTGGTTGTGACAAATGTTTCCAGTTCTTGTCATTTGATCAGCACTTTAATAACCCCTTAGATAAACTGGTGATGTAATGAATGAGCTCATGCACTTTCAACTCGAGCTGAACATAAAAATCAAATGAAAATTTTGTAGGATGGGGAGGTTCTTAGTGGAGAATGCAGACAGCACTTCAGCCTTTCCTGGGGGAGCTGCCACATAAACTTCTGCTGGAGGGAAACATTCCAGACTGGAAGGCAAACTGGGATTCCTGGTAATCCACTGGTGCTGTGTTTGTTCACCTCTGCTCTTGCCTCCCTCCCCAAGGTGAGCAGGGAGATAAGCACCACTTATTTTTCCACTCAGAACTTCTGCCTTGGCTGCCCTTGAGCTCAGAGCCCTCATGCACCTCCCAGATCCTGGTGGGATCCAAGGGAAACCTGCCCAGCTCCCTGAGGAGGCTGTGAGCACCTCTGGTGCCTTCAGGTTTATTTTCCTGTATCCCAGCCCCAGCTCTGAGCTCACACTCAGGCTCACTCAGCTCTCTGCACACAAAACAAATCCTTCTCCTGCTGCTCTTTTAATTAGAGTCATTTGTTATATATATATGTTTGAGTTAAGTTATATTTTAGTAATCTGTTAACTTTTGTATAGTTTAGTTTAAGTACAGTCTGTGTGGTTTAGTTTAAGTATAGGTTAAGTATTGTTCAGTTAAATTATGTTAAGCTTGTTAGGTTTAAGTTCTGTTAAGTTTAAGTTTTATAAAATTTAGATAATATTAAGTCTATATCCTATTAAGGTTTTTATCGCATATGAGTTCTGTTAAGATTTATTCATATTGAGTTTAAGTGTTGCTTGATTTTAAGAAAATATGCTCATCTTATTTGTAAAGTTAAATTAGATCTAGAAAATTAGAATAAATTAGTTCTGGTGTCCACCCAGGACAACTTTCAGCCCCAAAAGCACAAACAAGGGGGGCTGCAGGGAGGAACAAGAAGGATGGGACCTCCCAGCCTGCAGCTGCAATTGGACAATTCAACCCCAAAATGCCAATGGAGCAAAACTGATCCAAGGGGGAGACCTGGGGAGCGTTTGTCCATTTGGGACCATTTTGGGTCCATTTTGTGCCCATTTTGGGTCCCCCTTGGGTGCAGCCCTGGCCAGGCTCTTGTCCTGCCCAAGGTGGCTCCTCAAGGCCTTTCAATAAATCTCTGCTTTATTCTGCAGCTCTGCCCAGTCTCTGCTCCAGCTCAGCCTTCCCAAGGCATCACCTCCAGCACCTCCTTTCTCGTCACCCTCAGCCTCCCTCCCCCATCTGATCCATCCTTTCTCTCTGCAGGGACTTTATAGGAAGGTGACTCTGGGAAGTGTCATTGGGAAGGGTAACTGGGGATTATGATGTGTCCCTAACACGATTTGACAGCCTGGGCCACCTTCCTGGCCCTGCAGAAAACACAAGCTCCTGTTTTCCCTCCCCTTGCCTAAATTCTGCTTTTCTGAGCCTCGTTCTCCATGCTGGGGCTCTTTTTTATCCAGATCAGTGTTGACTAAGCAGGATTATAAAACCAGATTTATCCAAGGCCATAATACTGTAGTTGCAAGGAGCACTTTCCAGTGGCTGTGAGGTGCTTAATCTTTTAGATTAACTAGAAATATCTATGGCTTTAAAGCGCTGGTTTGCGTCACGTCCCGAAAGCCGCTTTATGCTGGGAAACATTAGAACAGTGATTAAAAAATTGTCTCTGCTGGTGGATTCTGCACGAAAACTGGGAGGGGAAAGCATCAGCTCTTGACAGCTGAGTCCATCTCTGTCCTGCCAGGTAGCCAGGATTCCTCTTGGGGTGGACAGGAGTGTTTCCATCAGTGATGGAGCATCTGCTGGAGATGTGGGAAGAGAGAAGAGAAACAACAGGACATGCAGGGTGACATGGGACAACGCTTCCCTCACCACTGTCCCACTGCCCTGTTGGCCCTTTAGAGCCTTTAGAGCCAGAAAATCAAAATGCACCCAGGTAAAGCAGTCATGGACCAGCAGTAAGAGCTTCACTTCAGCCACCCCCGGCTTCCCCTTTCCCTTCCTCGCTGTGCCAACATCCACATCTCCCACCTTTTCCCATCTTGTTCCATCTGCAGGGATTCCTGGTGGCAGGAATTCCCTGTTCTGAGACACATCTCAAGAGAGGTGGCTGAGATTTAAACTGCAGGAATACCCTGAAGCCTTCAGTTTTATTTTCCTGTATCCCAGCCCCTGTGCAGCCCTGAGCTCACACTCAGGCTCACTCAGCTCTCTGCACACAGCACGGACACAAAACAAATCCTTCTCCTCTGCACACCCAGGACAACTTTCAGCCCCAAAAGCACAAACAAGGGGGGCTGCAGGCAGGAACAAGAAGGATGGGACCTCCCAGCCTGCAGCTGCCATTGGACAATTCAACCCCAAAATGCCAATGCAGCAAAACTGATCCAAGGGGGAGACCTGGGGAGCGTTTGTCCATTTGGGACCATTTTGGGTCCCCTTGGGTGCAGCCCTGGCCAGGCTCTTGCCCTGCCCAAGGTGGATCCTCAAGGCCTTTCAATAAATCTCTGCTTTATTCTGCAGCTCTGCCCAGTCTCTGTTCCAGCTCAGTTTTTCCAAGTTTTCAGCCCACACCAGGGAGCCCACCCAGAGCTGCAGGGTCCTGTGGGACATCCCACACCCCGATGGGCTCATGCCCTGCTCTGGAATGGCTTTTCCACCTCTAAACAAATCCCCTTCTCCCTCCAGATTGTTGGGAAAGAGGCAACAGGGTGTCCTCTCTGCCTGCCAGATGCCTGCACAGGGCTTGGAGTTTTTGTGAATTAATAAATTCACCCACAAGCTCCTGGGGCTTTTTTATTGCCTGTGTGGCCACTGAGATCATGGAGACAGCAACAAGAACTCTGTCCAGGTAGGAGAGGCTGGGAGTGCTTCTCCTGGTGATAACATTCTAAAAAAGGAAACAACCAGCAGAAAAACACTTCTATAAATTTGTTTAGAGAACATCCAGTGACCGTGAGCCCTGCTATAAATATCCCAGGCTATAGGTTTCAGGGATTCTTTACCGGATTGGTGCCGTGCCTTGTCACAGACCTTGGTAACAGGAGCCTCCTGATGGTTGTGATAAACTTTTTATTCCTTATCTCCCTCTCTTCCCTCCTTCCTTCCAGCTCCACGAGGCTTTTCACCCGTAATGTTTATTCCTCACCTCATGGAAAAATTTTTTGACCGAGAAAAAGATCACTTCAGTTGGAAAACCAAAAATGTCCAGCCAAAACCAACGTTTTCATTGTTTGGCTGAAAATGAGAGGTTTGCCATTTTAAGCTTAAAGTTTTTGGTCTGGAGCCAAAATAGTTTTGCTTTTTGCCCAAAGTCCGCAGTAAAAATTCCCAATTTTTCAGGGAGGCAGACACTTGTTTTTACATCAACAAGGGAAAAGTTTAAAACCTGAGTGCTCACCAGAAGCTGTTTAGACAAAAGCAGCTCTAGACAAAAGTCCTTTTTCCTTTAAATAGTGAATGAAACATATTCCAGGTCTTCTCCCTGCTACATGGACGTGGCAGAGCTGCTGGAGATCCTGTGCCAAAAGGATTCCTGACTGGAACAGGGATGACTCCGCGTGATTTCTGTGTTTGGTGACACCTGGGACAGTCCCCACGCTGTCCTTGTCCCCTGCCTGGCCAATCCCAGCTCCAGATCTGTGAGGAGCAGCCTTGGACAGGGAGCATGTAGCTGCAGCCCCAAAGCCTTGAAAAGAACCCCACAAACCCTGATTTTTGGGGGGGGACAGCCATGGATTTCCATTCCACTGGGGAGTGGGATTTTCCTTGTTGCCATTCCTGAAGTGACTCCTAAGCCCCAACAAAGAATTAAATCGGTGAAAGTTGTTTTGTTTCTCACACCATATCAAGAATTCCTGTAATTCCCATCAGTGAAACTATCTGGGATATCCAGGGGCTCCCTTGGCTGTTGCCTTTGTGCACAGATCCGTTTCCAAGGATTTGCTGTTCCTTAGGAGGGCTGAAGCAGCACCAAAACCCCTGATTTTAACTGCAGAGGTGAAGAGAGCAGCGTTGCTGCTCCAGGTGCCTCGTGGACACCTTAGTGCAGAACTCCAGGCTCAACAAATGCCCATCAGAGTCAGTTTGAAGTAAAGAAGAGAAGGAAGAAGCAGGAACTGTAAATTTAAAGGAATTGGAAGAGTTGGGCAGCCCACAAGTGATGATTATTAAATCACTTTTCAATAAAGGAGGCCGTTGCTTGATTTCAGCTGGCAGGAGGACACAGGAGTCACCAGGGTGGCAGAGCCATGGCATTCCAAATGAACATTCCAAATGAACATCCCAGGGCTCTGGAACCTTTGCTTCTCCTGTGTGACAGGGGACCTTAGCAATGGGTTTTATTCCATGAGATCTGTGTGGAAAGCACCAAGCCAAGGAGGAATGATCCACCCTGGGTGATCTCCAGAAGGATCCTGAGCCCAGGGAACGCCCTGATGGGAATCAGGTAGATCCTGGCAGGAATCTAAAGGTGGCATTTTTGGCTGCCCTGCCTCTGGCTGTGTTTTGAGTGGGTGCCTTTATTCTGCTGCTGGTGTTTGTTCTCTTGAACTTCAGACGCATTTCAGCCACACTTCTCTCAGGAAATGATCCCATGGAAAGTTGGTATTTTCCAACCATTTCCATGGAACCGTTCCCAACTGGATGGAGATCCTGTGCAACCCTAGACCCAGAAATGACAAAGCCCTCATTTTCTTCCCAAAGGACCTGTGTTTGTTCCCCTCCCCAGCAGTGCTGGTCTGGGGCTGTGATTTTTGTGTTTCCAGTGCATCAGAGCCCACGGTGTTGTGGTTGGCCGGGGCTGGGGGTGAGCAGTTCACCAGGGGAGGGACCAGAACACATCCACCAAAAATCTGCCTTGGATATGTGAGGGTGGCTGAGTCACTCTCAAGTGCCACCACAAAAATCCACTGACACGAGCATCAGAGTGACTGCAAAGCTTTGAGCTTCACCCTCAGGCACTTCTGGGGCGAACTCGAGATGAAAAATAGCTTGATATGGATTTGATATTAGCAAAATATGGGATGGTGGAAGGTGTCCCTGCCCATGGCCGGGGTTGGAATGAGTTTTAAGGTCCCTTCCAACCCAATTCTGTCATTCTGTGATTCTGTGAGTGCTGATTTAAACTTCAATTTGGTGTTTTGGTGCAGAATTTCAAAGATGGGCTTTGGTCTGTTGGAGGGAGCCCAGAGGAGGGTGTGGAACTGCTCCTGTGAGGAAAGGCTCAGACAATTGGGGTTGTTCAGCCTGGAAAAGAGAAGCTTTGGGGTGACCTCACTGTGAAGAGAGCAGAAGAGTTGGAGAGGGAGAATTATGGGACCAAGGGATGACAGGACAAGGGGGAATGGCTGCACATGGACAGAGAGAGGGTTCAGATTAAATATCAGAAAGAAATTCTTCCCTGTTCAGATGGGGAGGCCCTGAGGGTGCCCAGAGCAGCTGTGGCTGCCCCTGGATCCCTGGCAGTGTCCCAGGAAAGGGCTGGGAGCAGCCTGGGACAGGGGAAGGTGTCCCTGCCATGGCAGGGGTGGCACTGGATGAGCTTCCAGGTCCCCTCCAACTCCCACTCCACAGCTCTATAATTCTATAATTCTGTGATTGAATTCCCTTCCTTATCAGACTGTCATACTTTCCAAGTTGCCTGTAAATTAATCTCACAGTAATTAATGACTATACCCTGCTGTTTGAAGGAACATCATCCCTGGGGCCAGATAAAAGAATGGAAATAATCAATAATTGCCCCCTGGTAGGAACAGTGGTTTCATTTACTTCATTTGAAGTATCTTTACTGGGCAGTCTGGCACAGGAGAGATTAAAGATAGGATGTTTTTTCCCCCAGAAAAATTGGTTTAGACATTGTTAGGTTTGGGGTAATTTTTCCTTTTATCCTCTGTTCTTTTCATTGCCATGTATTTCTCAGTGAAGAAATTTTATCTCTTCATTCCATATTAAGAAAAGGGAAAAAAACAAAAAAAAGTCGATCTGTGGGTTCTCTTTTGTAGAAAGTTCTGGTTTCCTACATGACTTTTCCGTGGAAATTGTTTGGGAGAAATGCAGAGTGCACCAAAATGAGGTAATGACAGGGTCTGATATTTATCAAAGCCCTTTTCCCCCATCATCAAACTGGCAGCAAAAGTCCTGGGGCAGAGCAGCTGCACAAGCCAAAGGGGGAAACACAACTGATCCCTGGGAAGGTTCCTGTCTACAGGAATCAGCCCAGGAACCTGGGACACCTCCAGGACCTGGCACTTTCTCCTTCCAGGACCATTTCAGTGAGGTCAGTGGGTGTCTGCACGAGCCCACAGCAGTGAGGGCTCAGTAATGGGGTGAATGTCACACAGATCCCACCAAAAAGTGAAAGGTGACACATTCTGCCACATGAATGGGGTGGACACCTCTAAATTAGGCAAATTAATGGCTTTTTGTCACTAATGAGGGGTCTATTTCTGCCAACCTCTGTGGAACAGGATGGGTCTCATTTCCTCCAGGAGTTCTCTGTGACTTTGTGAGAAGTCCCCTTTCAATGAGAGTTTTGCTCATCTTAAATGTAACATCTTAATTATTGTCAATTTTACCTTTTATTTTTAATCCTGAAAAGCTCTTTGAAAACTCTATTTGCCTCTGTACTTCAGGGCAACATAATCATGAGGTTAACAATAAAATTCACCTCCTGGCTCACCTGTGCTGGATTATTTCTCTTCTATTTTTCCTTTCTGCCACCTTCCAAACCCTAAACATCTGTTCTTTACACACTTTATTTTTCAAAACTGGACTTCACAGTGAGAAAGGCTTTTTCTTTTCTTTTCTTTTCTTTTCTTTTCTTTTCTTTTCTTTTCTTTTCTTTTCTTTTCTTTTCTTTTCTTTTCTTTTCTTTTCCTTTCCCTCCCCTCCCCTCCCCTCCCCTCCCCTATGGACAATATTGAATATTTCATGTTTTTCCCCTCCTGCTGTGTGTGAAAACCTGAAGGGACATAAATCAGCACAGGCCCACTCTACTTCCACTTCCACCAGTGCAGATCACCTATTGAATTTAGCATTTTTCACCAATTTTCCCGAGTCGGAAGCATTTCCGATTCTCCTTTATCCCATGGATTAAATGGGGTTTTATGTGTCTGACTCCCGGGGTGATAATAGCAGGGAATAGTTTTACTGCACACATTGAACTTTTCCCCAGGCCAAGAAAAGCAGCCACAGCTTTTCATCCACTCCCAGAAAAAATTAAGCAGGATTTAAAAAAAATAAAAAAAAATCCAATTGATGGGGACAGAAAGTGGTGGGAGAAGAGAAGCTGAAGTATGAAAATTAACAACATGAAGTACACAAAAATCACCCTGAGTAGTTTGTCCTCTATTTCAAACGTTTCTAAGCTCTTTCAAATTACACATTCAGCTAAATTATCACAGTTTGGGGCTTTCCCTCCCCCCTACAGCTACACAAGATGAAAATCAAAGGAGGAAAAATAAAAACAGGACTGTTTGATCTGCCTGTTGCTCTCACTGACTTTTCCAAGTGCAGTTTCCTGGCTGCAGGGTGGAACAGCAGCAAAGTCACTCCTAAGGGCATCCTCAGCCAGGAGAGCTCATCATCCTGACCTTAATTATGGGAATGGGGGATCTTCCCTCTGCACAGGAACTCTCCTGAAAAAAGAAAAAACATCCCTGGAAGTGTCCAAGGCCAGGCTGGACAGGGCTTGGAGCACCCTGGGGTGGTGGAAGGTGTCCCTGCCATGGCAGGGGGTGGAATTAAATGATATTTAAGGTCCCTTCCCACCCAAGGCATTCCAGAATTCTAAAAAATGAGCCTCATTCTTGAAAATCGAGTAGAACAAAAAGCAGATTGGGGTGAAGCAAAGATCAGGTACACCCCCCTTGGAGCAGTGTGCCCAGACACCTGAAGTGTTTTGTTTAATTCAAGCTGTGAAAGAAATCTAAATTGAAGTTCATCCCTAAGAGCTTGGTTCAGAGGGAAAGGAGTTTCCAGAAGCATTCCACGTTTGCACACACACACAAGGAGGAGGATTCTGTCATTTGTCTCTGCCCTTTTCTGCAGAGCCATTTAATCACACACAGCAGCAGGTTGCTCATCCCACTTTGCACTTGGTAAATCAACTCTGACCTTTGCTCCTTGTCTCCTCCCTCACGTGCCTGGCTTGGCCTCCAGGACTCTTTTTTTAAGGAACAGTCCCTATTTTCCAACAGTGTGGAGAACTGAAGGGGAAAAAGGAAGATCCCAGAGTGTTTGGAAACACAATCTGTATTACTTTAGAGCCTGAGAGCCACAAACACCGTAGGGTTTATGGAAAATAATTAAAGTTTCAGGAGACAATCACCCCTTTCTGGCTCTCTTAGCAGTTATTAAATAGCAGTTATTAAATAGCATTAATTAAATAGAAGTTATTAAGTAGAAGCATTAAATAGCATTTATTAAATAGACATTATTAAATAGCATTTATTCAATAGAAGTTATTAAGTAGCTTTATGGAAAATCACAATTAGTTCTGGGTAAAGCAACACCTACCTCAAACTTCTATTGGACAGGTTGGGGCATCGAGTTTGGATGATCCTGAGGCTGGGGAGGGAAATGGGCAGCAGGAGGGAAGGAAACAGCAGCACCCACGTTTGTGGGTGTGAAATAAATGTCAGAATGAATTTTGGGGCTCCATGGAATGGGAGAAGATCCCTGCTCAGGGAGAAAAACGCAGGTGGAAACAATGGGAGAGAAATGAGAGAGGTGAATCCATGGAAACCTGTCCTTAATCCCATAAAGGACCCCTAGAAAGGCGAAAATCTCAGCACAAACAGAACTGAGCTCCTCAGTGTCCTGCCTGTTGAATTTCCAAGGGAAACTTCAGGGTTTGCAGCTGATTAAAGGAGCTCAGTTGAAATTTGAAGACATGGCAATATTTCAATCACCCTCTTCGACACACCTTATTTTTTTTTTGATGGACTGCTCATGGCAGGTGTTTCCCAGCTCTGGCAGAGGGTTGGGGAGGAATTTTCAGCCTGATTCTGCCTTTCTAGAAGGAAGGCAGTGGTGGACCAGGAAGGTGCATGGGTGAATAATCAGTGACTCCTGCTGAAGCACTGGGATGTGTTGATGCTGCCCAGTGGCCCCAGGAGGATGTCATGGACCAAAACATCACCTTTTTCTGTGCTTCTCTCTCCTAAAATGTGTTCTCCAAGTCTCCTGGGGGCACAGCTGATCCAGGGACATTTCTAAGGCTGTAGGAAGACACCCCATGCACACACAGATGGGATTTTTGTAAGGCTGTGTGTTCAAAAGAAAGAAAACTCGCTGGTTTACATAAGCCTGCCTCTTCCTTAAAGGCTGAGCTATTTTAACAGTGCATTCCACCAAAATGAATAATATTTGGCTTTTGGAGGCAGATTTTTCTGTGGTTACAACCTCTTTTTCACATCATAAATGTCCAACCCCATCCCCTTGCTTTTCTTTGATTAAAAAGAACAACAACTAACCTTTAAAAACGCTGTATTTGTCATGGGCTCGCTTGGGTTGCAGCTGGTGTGATTTATGTGTCTGTCCTCAGAGCAAACACACTCATTGAGGAAAACCAGCAAGGGTCTCACAGTGCAGGAACGGAGATTTGGGGTCATCCCAGGTGCTGCTGCAGAGGATGGGGTCTCCTTGGAGCTGCCTTAGGGTCAGGTGGGTCACGAGTCCAAGGCTGGAACCTGAAAACCTCCAGAATTTGCAGGAGGTCCGTGGATCCACAGGGATCTGAGGTGACAGCAGAGCTCTCCCGGGAGTGTCACAGCCATGTTCTGCCCCAGGACAGATCCCTAAATCCCAAAATCCCAAAATCCCAAAATCCCAAAATCCCTAGATTCCTAAATCCCAAATCCTCCCAGATTTCACAGATTTCTGGTTCCAGGCTGGGCGTCAGCACCTTCCATTCTTCCACCAGGTCCTGCTCCCACTTCCACCACCCTGAGTCACCAGGGCACCCTGCAGGGCTGGAAAACAAACAAGTGGCACTCAGAGAATCTGGCCTGCCATAAATGAATTTTATTCCTGCCCCTATTTCCAGTGCTCTGAATCACCAGTGGATCCGGGAATACTGGAAAACAAACAAGTGCCACTCAGAGAATCTGGCCTGCCATAAATGAATTTTATTCCTGCCCCTATTTCCAGTGCTCTGAATCACCAGTGGATCCGGGAATACTGGAAAACAAACAAGTGGCACTCAGAGAATCTGGCCTGACATAAATGAATTTTATTCCTGCCCCTATTTCCAGTGCTCTGAATCACCAGTGGATCCTGGAACACTGGAAAACAAGCAAGAGGCACTCAGAGAATCTGGCCTGGCAGAAATAAATTTTACCCCCAGTTCCACCACCCAGAATCACCAGTGGATCCTGGAACACTGGAAAACAAGCAAGAGGCACCCAGAGATCTGGCCGGGCATAAATAAATTTTACCCCCAGTTCCACCACCCAGAATCACCAGTGGATCCTGGAACACTGGAAAACAAGCAAGAGGCACCCAGAGATCTGGCCTGGCATAAATAACTTTGTCCCTGACTTCTCAGTGACAACTTTCAGCTGGCGCAGACCTCTCCAGACCTGGAGGTGTCCCCTCCTTACACAAGCAAGAGATCAGATCCAAAACGAGCAGGATTTTTTGGAAGAAGGGGAGAACTATTTGAGGAGGGAGTGAACGGCTCTGTACCATTCCAACTGCTCAGAAATTTGTTTTGCCAAGGGAACAGGAGAAAGCTGTTAAAAAAAGATTTTAATTTCGAGCCGCTTTCGGCTTTCCCTGGAAGAAAACAAGGAAGAAGCAAACACAATGACTAAAGAACATGAAAAGATCCCAAAGGTTAAGAATGCTCCAAGAAAAATACCGCCTCAGCCTCCAGTGGGAACGTTCTCTGCACCACTCTGGTGGTGCTGGCAGCCAGGGGAAGGGGCAGGAGCGGGGCAGGAGCAGAGCTCAGGGCTCAGCCTCTCCTTTGAGCCCTGCCACAAAGGCCGTGTTTGCACAGCTCATTTGCAGGGTGAGTGAGAAGGCTGGAGTGGCAAATTGGATATTGATAACTTCCAGAAGCCTCGGCGGGGCCGCGGCGCTGCTGCTCTCGCTGTCGTTCCCCCGCTGGCAGCAGAGCGTGTCTCCAAATGAATTAACTCCCAAACCTGATATTTGAGGATGTTTTATTGGTCTGATGTCGCTCCAGGTCCTGCCAGAGCCGTCATGTCAGAGAGCTGCGGGCTGGGCTGTACTAAAGAGGCGCAGTTTGGAATTGTTTCCTCTTGGTGTGGTCATGGAAGGGGAAAGGAGAGTGGAAAAGCACTTGGAGAGCCCTGCTGCATCTCCCTGCTCCA
>VXBR01012324.1:244084-290970 GCA_013400215.1 Cisticola juncidis | reverse complement strand
AAAAAAAGAAAAAAAAGATAAAATAAAAGTTGTCACCCTCCCCTGAAACCTAGTGCCTGCAACTGATCTAACACATGTCCTCTCAGAAACTGTTTCTTCTCTCTGGCAATTTGGAACTCATTACAGTGTGGCCCTTTATGAGAAGCTTTTCGCCCTGTTCTCTGTAACTGCTGTGGTATTTTAAGGTATGTCCTCTCAGAAAGGATTCTTCCATGGGGCAGTTTGGGACTTTTATGGTGCAGCCCTTCCTGAAAAGGGGGCATTTTGCCCCTTTCTGTAATTCTATGTGCAGCTGCCTTTGTGATTTAAGGTGTGCTCTGTCAGGAAGCACATGAGGCATTTGGGGGAATTTTTAAGGTGTGGCCCTTCCTGGGAAGTATAATGCCCCATCTCGGCAGCCAGTTGCCTTGTCACTGCTACTCCCTGTGGGGAGTGCTATTCAGGGTGCTTGGAAGCTTTTATGGTGGGACCCCCTTCAGGAAGCTATTCCGCCCCTTCTCTCACAGTATGTGGTTTTAAAACAAAACAAAACAAAACAAAACCCCACAACCTTTTGTGTGCTTTTGAGGGGGTGCTTAGTTCGGACACTTAGAGATTATAAGGTGTGACCCACCCTGAAAGTTGTTTGGCCAAGAAGACGGCAGCAATAAATATGAGTGCTACAAGGGGAGAGTGGGGCAGAGAACCACCCACCCCCTTACTGGATTTCTTAGAAGGTTTTTGAGCAAGACCCTCTGTGTCTGTATTAAAGTGGGCTAGGGACCACTGGCACAGCATCCAAAGTGTTACAGAGCAGGTCTTGGCTTTGCGGGCGAAAGCAAACCCCAGGTCTGGGAAGAGGGAAGCCGCGGTGTGTGCGGTGCTGGGGTGGCTCTGAGGGCCGCTCCAAGGAGAGTGTGCACTGAGCACCCAGTGGTGCCAGGAGGCCACAGCGATCGCGTCTCCACAAACGCTAGTGCACATCCACTGCATTGTGCACTTGCAGAGAAATTTGGAAGAGGAAAAACGCAGAATGGCGCAACCAGCTGGTGGCAGATTTTGGGGCACATTTTAGCGAGGAATGTCGCTGGTCCATGCACTGCTGCTCGGTGCACCCTCCATCTGGGGGCTGCTGGTCCCAGAGCTGCCGATCCCGGAGCTGCCGGTGCCGGAGCCACCCAGCTCTCCCAAGTGAAGTCATGGCTAGGGCCGTCAGTCCCACAGAACTCGGAAGACAGCCCACAGCAGCTGGCTCCGCGCTCCACACTCGCCTCTTAATGAAAATGGAATGCACATACGACAGCGATCAGGATCAGTGCCCCCTTGTAACAGCTCAAGAGCTGCCTTTCACAGCTCTGGAGCCGGCTAAACTGAATAGGGAATTTGGCTGGCACCCTGGCAAAACTGAAACTGAGTGTCTTTCATGTTTCCTTAATGGGGGGAGACCAAAAGCTGCTTAAGGAGAAGGAAGCAGAAAGTTATTGGGGTCCCGGTGTTTTACTCACGGCTGGAGACTGCTGGGCTCTGTGTTCTTTGACCCAGAGGGCTGCTTACTGAGCTGGTGGTCTAGATCCCTTGGAGAGAGGTGATCTCCTCACTATAGAAAGGACTACGGACCAACTACTGGAGATTGTCCATAAGGCAGCCTGTCTACAAATGATGTACAACCTCAAGCTACTCGCTTTCCAAGAGTTCCCCATCTCGCTCTCTCAGTAGAAACCGAGAAAATGGCTTCCCTAATTCAGGAGCTTCCTGACTCTCTAAACCTGATGGCAATTCAATTGCCGAGAAAGTTACAGGCTGTTGTCCCCTTACATAGAGTAATTTCTGCTCTGAGAGACATCACCTCCTCCCTCTGCAGGGGGTACCCTGGCTCGGGGAGGAAAGGCGTGGGTCTGTGGAGATGTCGCCTGAAAATTAATCAATTTTGTTCAAAAATGCGGTCCTGTAGAAACAACAGTAAGGTAACCACAGATTAGTGTGGTGAGTCTGGCATAGCCCTAGACTATGATCCAGGATTCCTCTCTGCTCCAGTCAAGGTGGAAGAGAGCACCCATGGACAAGACAAGCTATATGGGTGCAAGGTTGGAGGAAGGGAATCTTGAAAAGAGTGATGGATGGTATCCCCACAGACAAATTGGAAAAGGTGGTGACTGAATGGCCAACTAAAATGCCCAAAAGACCAGATATGCTGAAGTTCTCTAGCACTTCCCACTAATCAATCTATGTGGGGGAGAAGGTGTGCTAAACTGAAAGGAACTAAAGTGGGTAAACTAAAAGCCCTGTCTCCTTTTGGTGGGTGGGGGAACAGAGGCGGGTTTGGAAAATACAGGATCCAGTAACACATCTCAGGGTGGGCCAGGGATGTATTATTTAAAGTACGGTATGAGACCACTTCAGTGGTGTCATGTATTTGTTAAGGTGTACTGTTGGTTTGGCAGAAGAAGTTTGATTTGTACTCACATGCTGATTTGATCCGGAATAATTTTATTGGCTTGAGGAATTTAATAAATCTAGGAGAGGATGGCATAATCATAAAATTCTAAAGCAGAAAAAAACTTCGAAACATCTTTGGTATGTGAAACTCATCTAACATACCTTGGTGCTTAGCAGTTTTCATATAGTGAAATCTCATGAGTGTCTGCATTGTCAATCCATGGAGGTTTGTGGTTTTCATAACATAACAAAAGTAAAAGATATATAATTTTGCCATTGTAAATTAAGGTCCCAGACAACTATATATTGGCAAAACTGAAGATGAGCAATTACAAAAAAAAAAAGAAAACTCCAGGAGAAGGAATATTGTGTACTAGTCTTTCATCGATACTTAAAGTTTATGAAATTGTTGTTTGTGTAATTTCTGTACCACCCTGTAAGCGTGATTAAATGAAAATCAGAAAAAAGAAAATGTAGATGTTCAGAAATATAGTGCAAAACATGGACATTTTTCTCTCCAAAAATGTGGGAACAAAAAAAAAAAGAAGGCAGTGTTGAGTATGAAGGTGTTGAATAACAATTATTATTGTTGCTATTATTGTTCTGAGGATTGAACATCATGCTGTACTGCAATGTGAAGTCAAAATGCCTTCCTTTTGCAAATTAGTGGGATTAAAGTCACCCACAGTATCACTAAAGATGAACTGGTGAATGTAACACAGAAGTCCAGCAGACTTCCTTATATTACCTTATACTTCAATATGACAGTGACCAACCTGGGATTGCTGAGAAGAGATATAGTATGCACCTGTAAGTTGTGTAGTTCTGATGTTATATGCAAGAAATTAAAATTGTTTAGACCCTTTTTATTCTCTCTCTCTCTGCCTCTCTTTCCTTTCCCATTTTTCTTCCTCCTGCTGTGTCCTCTCTAGCCATCTTTAGTAAGATAACTCCTTTTTTTCTTGTTTTGTTTTTCATTATCAATAAACAGCTCTCAGGTACAATGTTTGTCTCAGTTGACTTAATTTCATTCCTGACTAACTATTTTTAAAAGGACTCCTCGCAGTTCCCCACAATGGAACGTGACAACCAGTCTCAGCTAAGGCTTACTAATTTTTTCAGGAAATCGCCACTTATTTTAGTAAATCAACTGATGGATTCAATTAACACATTAAACCAGAGAACTTTGTGCTGTGAACAGAATACAGGTAACATATTGGTCTTGTGTGGGGAGAGATAGGATAGAATTAAGTTACAGTTTGTGGGACACACCCGCAGAATGCCACAGCAGCACAGAGAGGCTTGTCTTTGCCTGACCTTGGGGGAAGGAAATGGGATGTGATAGATGCCCTGAGCAGAGAGGAGACTGCTGAAAGCTGCCAGACACCTGAACGGTGCATGATCCCCCACTGAAGGACATTAGGAAAGCATGTTGCTGATATGGCTATGTGTGATAGGTGAGAATTACCATATAAGGAAATACTGTATCTTAAAAACTCTATGAACCCCATTTGTTTCTTTGCATTAAAGGATTCAGATTCTCTGCCAGTATGAGTCAATACCTCAGTTGTTCACACTCCTGTACTTTGAATTTTAGACTAACTTCCAGTGTTTCTGGAAAATACAATATACTTGCAGTATATCTGATGTATTAAATCAAAGTCTTTTGTCATTTAAATCTACGAATACCGAGAAACCCATGCTAGAATTTGGCCATGTTATTTATCAAGAGGAAGATAAATTTACTTCTGGAGCCTATTGTTATCTAAGAAATTCCTCTCTTGTTGTATACATTTTCTTGCACAGAATTATTTTTATTTAACTTTTCAAAGTGCATTTCTAAACCTTAAAAGTGAACAACCTCTCTCAAGGCAATGGTAATGCTATCAAGATAAACTGAAAGAAAATAAATGGCTTATAAAGAATTGAATTTTCATTTTATGTCTAAATTCCACCTCATATACGCATAATTTGCATCTCAATCATATCAGGCTAACATATCAACACCACAGCTAACACAAATACACAGAGAGAATGCACAGATTTATAAATATAAATAGGCAATTACAGTACTAACCCACTAAATCATATAACATCCTTGATCAAAACATTTGGCATGAGAACAAAAAATATGAAAGAACCTGTAAGACAAAAAAAAATAGCATTTGAGACAGATATTTTTAACTTATTATATTTTATATTATATATTAATTATTTATAATTAATTAATTATACATTATATTATATATTATATATTATATATTATATTATATTATATTATATTTTAATTTAGTCTTGACACTGATGAACTGCAAAGTTTTATCCTTCCTTGTGTGTTTACATGAAGCACTATTTACAATCAGTGAAGGAAACTAATGAAAGTATTGAAACAGCACAAGTATATTAGTATGAACAATTATCATATAGACCCATAAACTCTGTTTTATCTTGTGAAAAGCTTCTGCTGTTTAATAAGATTTAGCTTCTTACTTTAAGTCTTATATTGCAGGAGCAGGAAAAGACCTGGCCCTGCTCTGGCTTGCTGCAGTGTTGTCATGGATACACAAGCATGGTCCATCACTTCCACCAATAAATAAACAAGATTCTCAAAGAGTGCTTGGCAGGATTTACTAGCTCTGTAGCATTGTCAGCTGCACAGATCTTTAAATAAGCAAATGCTTTTTAGCATTAGAATAATATTCAGGGCTGCATTGGGCATGCATATGTGATATCACAGAATCACAGAATAGTCAGGGCTCTAATGAACATATCTTCCACTAGAAAAATCAAAGGGCAGGTACTCTGCTGTAGAATTTTCACCACTTTTTAAACCATTTTATCTTTTTGTCTTCTTTTTCAGAAGGCATTTGTAAATTACACAAGGGATCATTCTCTAACGCAGTAATAAGGAACTTGATATGGTCTGCTAAATGCTTTGAAAATGAGTAACATCATTACATACATGAGAAATAAAATGCAAATTACCCTTTTACTATAAAAGAGGTTATTTTAATGTGACATCTTGGTATTTGGTGGTATTGTCAAAGCTGTTACTGAAACAAAGTCCTCTCTCAACACAGAGACTACAAAGATGAAATTCAATCTGAATTACCAGCACACCTGTCAATAGCTACAGAATTCTTGATTCTAAAAAATTAGCATCTTATATTGATTAAGAGATGTAGATTAAAAGCTCTAAGCTTCTGTTTCTAGATGTAAAAGCACAGATAATTAGGAATGCTCTATCAACACTTTTTCTTTTTGGAGCTCAAAGGTGTTTGATTTTAATAACAGCTAGAGGATATCTCAAGGATCTGGCCCTAAGTACCTTTACCTAATCATGCACAGGTGTATTCCTGCTGAGCTCAGGACTGTCCAACACTTCCACCAAGGATGTGCACCAAGTTTCTAGCAAGCAGACTTCTTCTCACTATATGAAATTCGATTTCCACCAAGATTTTGCCATTGGCACTCAACTCTTACAGCATTTATTGAAAGCAAGTAGCAGTAGGACATGAGTCCAGTGAAAGTAGATTGCCATGGTGAACAGCTGTTTGTAGTTCTGGGTGTTCTATTGGTTGCCCTTTGCTTCTTAAGAGATGGCATGAGAGATCTCAAGTGCTGTGTCCTGAGTGTGACAGCCATATGAGCTCCTACGGGCATGGGCATCTTTCCTGTTCTTGAAAAGCACTTTGTACTCTGGAATGCTCAAGGAAGTAAATAAAAAATTATAATAATTAGTGCTATTTTTACTCTTATCAATAACTCTTGAATATGAGAGAAGTCACATTGCAATTACACTTGTAAGAATTACCAGTGCAAGTAAAAGCTATGGGGTCATACTCAGCTGTTGCAGGCCATAGGTCTGAAAATTTCAAATATCTTGGGTTGCTAAACTATGTGTTTCAAAATTTGAAGCTCCATTTTATGGAAAAGAAAATGAATAAAAAATTGGTGAAGGCAGCCAGAGTGTGCTTGCAGAAAAAACAGCAGCAAATATTGATTTGCTATTTTTTCCCCAAATTAAAGCTGAAATGATTACCTTTTTTTTTAAGGAGAAAGAAGAAAACAGGTCACTGTGCCTTCTAAGAGAGAACAAAGCATAAAGATGTACCTCAGAAATCAACCTTTTTTAGGTATTAGATTACTGCTTTCCAGGCCTAAACACAGGTAAGATTTCCATCCCTTGCAAAATAAAGTACATTTGTTGAGCAGGCACCCCTCCTCCTCCAGACAGCATGTATTGCCTGCAAAGCCATGCCTCAAACTATGTACCCAGTGCCGAGAGAGTTAATTTAAATTTGATAACAAATGGCTCTGCTTTTGGAATGAATGTAGCCTGGCAACTTCAACTGAGAACCCTTCATAGGGCCTCAATTATGTATGCAGCCTCTTTGAGAAATAGTTTCACACGTCTGACCCAAGGCCTGCGATGCTGTTGCCATGAAATAAAACTGTACACAGGCAATGGTTTATTTCTGTACAACCTCCTTGTTTCTCTACTTCCCTTCCCCAGGTGCACACATAAAAAGACCACACAAAATTGCTTATTCTGGACTGGTATTTTTCTGTTTCTTTCATTATCTCATCCGCTACCATCTGAATACAAATTTAATGCATCTTATTTTTGTATCAACATTTAACCTGCATGCTTAGGGTTTTTTTTTTTAGGAATTTCCAGCCAATCTGCCTGGCTTCCCTAATCAAATCTGCCATGTAAAACCAGAGAGGCAAACAATGGTTTCAATTAAATACCCACACCATTTCACTTTGTTTTTTTTCCTCTCTCCCTCAAAATGACTGCTTTGTCTGTGTGCATACACCAATAGCAAATGTCTCTCTATTATTGTGCAACCAATTGTGCAACCAATGTCAAGTATTCATATGTTAATGGCGGTACAGTTTCTCACTTTTTCACAGATGAATTGCAAGGATTGCTATAGACAGTGAAATACAAGAATAAACAGCTTTTATTTCAGATGTGATAAATTACTTTCCATTCAAATAACATGCAACACATGTTATTGATCATTATTGTTTCTATTCATTGCAAGTTAGCCTTCTGTTTTTCTCTGAGAATGGTTAGAAAATATTTAACAGATATAGCCAGAGTTGATGAAAATAATTTAATTTCCTTATTTTGCTTTGAACCTTTGTGATGCAAAGATAATTTTGCTTCAGTATTTACAGGTAACTTAAGTTTTGTAATGGACATAATCATTGTTCCCCATGAAGCATATATAAATTTTTAAAGTTCTATAGTTGAGATTTGGAAGCTTGGCTACCCTTTTTGTGTGTTAACAAAATATGCTATAGTATGCATGTCCAGAATCCAGTACCTAGGAATAATCCTGGCAAAGGATTCCCTCCATATAGGACAAAGCATGAAGAAAGAAAATAATACCCAACATATTTTTGTTCTGTTTAAAGAGTAAGAGTTATTCAGAACACAAAAAATATAAAAGTTAAGAATTATAGTTTGTATTTATACCTGGAGTAAACCAGGGTTGTTTTTAGAGTCTGTATTTTATAAATATGGAAAAAGTGCTTTGCATGGAAAAAAATGAAACATATTTGTCAAGCAAAGACTATTATTTAAAAGCATAAAAATAGGTTTGCATTTTTACTGATTAAATATGTGTCGGTTTATGTAACATAGTGAAGGATTACATTTGCATCCTTGATTTGGACATGAAAACACATTTATGATAATGTTGTTCCACAGTCAATCCATAAATTTAAGGAAATTCTGAGTTAAACCCATGCGTGCAGATGAACATTCTTAATTTAATTAGCCACTGGTGGATACTTGTGCCACCCCACTGAAGCCCATTTAAAGTCAGTGCACCCCTCCCCAGCCCAGGCACGAGTAAGATGCAAATAAATGGCATGCCTAGGAGCTGTGTATGTTGAGACTTTTCCTTGCCTAGGAGCTTTGTATGTGTTGGGAGGTAGAGGGTAAAATACCAATTCCAGCCAAACATTCACAACATCAGGTCACTGAAGACACACAATAAGAAATTAGGCAATGTGGAAAATAAGATCCTCTTATGTGCCATCAGATCATTTATAACATCACCCTGCATATTTATGGAATAATTTTAACCAAGGACTAACTTTACATTGGATCACTTCTTTGAAATGCAAAACAATGTGAAATCCTAACACTACATAACAGCAACTGTTTGCTGTGAGTTTGTACAGTAAAACTTGATTTTAAAAATACATGAATTTTCTTATTTTAAATATGCCTCATTAAGATTGCACTGATCTTGGGGATCAGGTACTTCATAAGAGAAGTTATGGAGAGGAGTTGGTCAATGTGGTAACTGAAGAGGGATATTTCATATCGTATTTCAGGAAAAAGCATTATACTGACAATCATGAAAACTGCAGAAGTTACAAGAGAAATAAGGATGAAAGCCTTTGCTGATCAGTTGATCACACAAAAGGTGTGAGCCACACCTTTTCTGCTTCATAGCAAAGCAAGCATCATCCTCACAGAAGATCAGTGCCCAGGTAGAATCCCCAAAATTAAATGTGTATTTGTGGTGAGATGCGCCCATGCACCTTTAGCCCTCCAGAAGTACACACTCTACTGTAAGCACTCCTGTTCTGCCTGCCCACAACTGTATGTTTTATAAATACTCTGGTGTTGCTGATGTCCTCCAGGTGTTATCCAAAAAGAGTAACTTTTCTGCAACTTCCCTTCACAATGCAATTATGCTGATGTACCAGGATGTCAGACTGAAAATCTAATTAACCAGACCACTCATAATTTTCTCTGAGAAACTTTTCAGGTGTCTGAAACCGCAATGGTAAGAGCACAAAGAAATGTCACAATGTAAGGATCCCTCTTCTTCTCAGTAGAAGAGGGAGGAAACTGAAGAGAAAAGGACATTTGCAGTTTTTGTGTTTGACCGTGTTCCACAGTAACAGCCACAGAGCTGATCTACACTGCCCTCAGAGGGCTGATGATTCATTTTTTCATCCCATGCTTTTGCAGGCAAGTGTATAGCTGCTTATTAAAGGGCCTGGTTCTGCACACCCTTCTGCACTTGCTTGACTTTGACTATGCAAGTAATTTTATTGGCATGAACTGTAGGTAACTAATTCTGGAGGCAACAGGATTGCCAACATCTTTAGACTAATATGAGAACAAGAATCAAAATCAAATGCCTTAAAGGCTGGTGAAAAGCAATTTTCACTGTAGTTTTGTCTTGTTTATTCTCAGAAGGATTGTACAATTTAGTTCATTTTTGTGTAGCTGATTTTGAAATTATGGTAGGCAGGAGAGGGTGAAGAATACAAGGCCATGAGTTTCTATTTTTGGAATAGTTACAGAATGATCAGGAAAATTTGCAACTCAGTTCTTCCAAAATGAGCAAAGAATTGGATGTTAAAACTGTAGTTCTAAGCATGTTGGGAGGTGTCTTGGGGTTTCTGCATCCCTTTTAGGAAGGGAGGAAAACTGCAGTGGAGATAACAAGAATGTAGACCCACTCCTGCAACACTGAAAAGATGCTTCAAGGAAGCTGAGGAGTAAAACTGGGATTTGTCCCACAGTAATTCAGTATCCACTCCACAGCTTTGGGCTAACCTCTCCCTACAAAAGCCTCATTGAAGATATTTTCTATGCCCCAGTCTTGAAGTTACAGGAGAGGTGAACTCAAATTCATAATGATTGTAATTATAAAAGGTTCATCCCCTCACAATTGTTTTCTGGATACGTGGAATTAAAGTTTTGAAACATTTGTTATATGTTTAAGAAATGCTAGATAGTGGGTGCTAATTAGACAAAAGGTGACAGGCAGGTCAAAGAGAAGAAGGTGTACACAAGATTACATCTACTGCAATTTTGAGAAATTTTCATCTTGAGCCTTATCACAGACATTTTAAAACAGCCTTTGATTTGTTTGGGTTTTTTTTTTTCTTTCCAGAGAAAATGCCACAGTCAATTAAGTTGTTGACTAGGGACAGCAAGTGATAGACTCATATGTGCCCACCTGGAGGATGCACAAAGGCCCCACCTGCAAGTGCGAGGTCAGGTGCTGAGATTCCATAGAAATGGCATATTTGAGAGGAAAGAAACACAAGGGGCTCATGTGCTGGTGAGGTTCTCTTCCAAGGGTCTGTGAGAGTAACACCACACCATAAGATGTCAGAGAATCATACGTGACAAAAATACTTCAGCCCAACTGACTCCTAAACTCACCCCAGTCCTGAAGCGGAAGCCATGGAGGACCTTGGAAGAATATACAGATAATTTTGGTGACACAAAATTTTGTATCTCTTCCCTACAGGATAATCTACTTTCCTAGGCTGTGTCTCTCCCTCAAATTTCAGACATAACATAAAATTCAAAAAGTATATTACAACCTCAATTGCAACTGAGATGACAAGTATGCTTACTTTTATTGACTCACAAATTCCCAAAGCTTAAGGGACCACTGTAACTTCCCAAGCATCAGAGATCACTACATTTCATCTATTCTTTCCCATGCTGAGTTCAGGGACCCTGCTCTTTGACTAAACTCTTGGTTGTGCTTAGCCAAAACACATCATCCAAAAGTCACCTGGTCTTCATCTCAGAGATGGAGGTCCTACAGCCTGCCTTGGTAATTTTTCTGATTGACCAGCCACCCTGGAAACAGATGGTGTCTAATTTCTCATTTTAATCTGTTTGACTTCAATTTGCAGCCACTGGTCCATCTTACACCCTTCTCTGCTGAATTAAAGAACACCCAGCCTGTTTTTTGCAAGGGCATGGTTACACACTCTAGTCTAGTCTCTGCTCAAATTGTTATTTGATAAACTGAACAGGTAGATTCTTTAAGCATTCCACTTTAAAGCAACATTTTCTGTACAAAAATATTTTTGAGATCTCTTTCCTATTCCAATTCTGAATTTATAACTTCTTTAAAAGAACCCCACAACTATATTGACATGGTTTAACTCTCTATGATGTTATAGCTGCAGGGATAGCACCACTGTTCCTTGCCACAGAAATGTTGGAGTTCAGTATGACACTGAGATCTTTTACTCAGTTACTACTGGCTAGGGTCTGGTCCCATCATTTGTAGAAAATGCAAGTTTCATCAGTATTAAACATCAGAACCGATCCCTCCTATTAAGTGAAGCAGAATGCTTTATTTGATTCCTCATCTGTTCATTATGTCACCAGCGATTTTTGTGCTGAATTTAGTTGATGAAAATGTTGACAAGCACACTTCTTTTTCCCTTCAGGTTCTAGCAGAAAATCCTTATTTTCATATTCCTTTTTACAATAACCCTCCACTAGTTATTTATCATTTATTCAGTGGGGGTTGTTAGTGGAAGTGAGGACAGTTTGATAGTAGTATTTTTTTTTAGAAGTTAGTCTGCTTGAAAAAATTAATTTTCCTAATCACCCATGCACTGTTCTTTAATTCCCTATCAACTTTTTCCTTTATCAAATTCCCTATCTTCTTTTGTTACCAAAGCAACTATTTTTCTCATTGGCTCAAGTTACTTAAGTATAACCTTCTGCCCTTTCTGAGTACTGGCCCAACAATATTCTCACAGTCTTCTGGCATTTCCCTGATACATCAAATTTTATTAAAAGTTAACATTAGTGGTAGAGTGCTCCACCTGCTAACTCTTTTGTAGGTCAAAGTTATTCAGGCCAACTGACAGATGTTTAATGTCTATTAATTGACTGGAAAGGACTCATTAACCTCATTAAAGGATATTCTTATGTAATAAAAATGTCCTTACTGTTTCCAAATGGAGAACAGAAATTATTTTGGCTGCTTCTGGAACACCTGTCTGCTAATAGGCTTAAGACAACTCTATGCGAATAGAATTCTAGTTTTTATAGGGTATGTTTCATTCCGAGTGTACTTTTAACAAAATTTATCCATCTGTGTCAGCCTTTTAAAATCCTTTTATCTCTTTATTTCTGTCAAGAAATCATAAATCTCTTTTTGACATCTTAAACTTTTCAATGATCTACACAAAATTTCTCTTTCATATTTTTGCAATTTATTTTGCTTGTTAACCTACTTTAACATATTCTGACACTCGGCCGGTAGATTCCCCAGCTAGCTCTGATTCCTGGCTGCACCGGAGTTGTTCCCAAATCTTCCAGCAGTCTCGGGTAACAGCACAGAACAAGGCTGTTCTACAGCAACAGGTATTGCATTGTCCAGGTTTTGGAGCAAGGATCAGAGAAGGTTCTTTTCCATATGATTTCTCAGAGACCTTTATTCCTCAAGACGGGGGACAAAAAAGAGGATGAGACAAAGCCCACGTGAACTTTTAAAATGGGGATGAGGGGCGTGAGGCAGGCAGGTGATTTTCCTCAGGACAGACTGACAGGTGATTTTCTGTAACATAAGGCAGGGTCAGGGGAAAGATGGACAGCTGACCATTCCAGAGACAGGGCAGGGGCAGGAGGGTGGACAAAGAGACTGGGGAGGATGACATCTGACTTACCAGGGAGGGGGAAACAGGGAGAAACCATTGGGATACATAACTTCAAAACAGCTTAACAAAAACCCACCCCCAAGAAGTCTTTATATTTTTTTGTATGGTGTAAGCACTTCTCTGCTTAGCATCCAAAAATAGAGTTCTCTGCTCTTCCTGTGTGATCAGAATTTTGCTATCTTATAGATTCTATGTAAAAATAGACCACTTAACTTTCATTCATACATTTAATTCTAAACATTACTCTCCAACATATCCTTACATTTTTGTCTACCCATCAGACTTTCAATTTGAAAACATGATGTATATGTTGTATTTGTACTTGAACTTTTCCTCCTTTTATTTCACTGAATGCAATCAAGTCAAAATCACAGATTCTTTGGCAGCAATCAGCTGGTAATGATTATACATTTCCTCTGTCCCTAACACTAAGATCTGAAGCAGGGCTATTTCTTATTGGATGCTTAAGAGACAGGGAATGCTTATTTGTATTTTTTAGCAGAACAGTTGGTATGCTGCTGAGGCATTTACTTTTTGTGGCCCATGGCAAGTTGTAAAGGCACTTATATATTTTTCACAGTCGGGTTTTCTATTTGTCACTTCTACAAGTTAAGTTACCATCCTGGTCACAAAGGAAAGGAGCAGCTTTTAACATGGCATGGGTGTGACCAGGTTTTTATTCTGGGCATCACTGGACACATGGTTTCACCAGGAAAAGCTGGTGTGTTGGAACCTCAAGGTAGCTATCTTGCCTGGCTTCTTCCAGAGGAGGGACTGTTGCCTCTAACCCTGCCAGATTGGTCCCTCTGCCACCTTCCCTATTCAGACCAGCTAGCTTTGTTTGTCCCTGGCTTCCACTGGTGTTGGGCTGGGCAGGGAAATGTTAGCCATGGCTGCTCCACTCACCATGTTGCCTTTGTCTGGAGATCATGGGCTGCAATCTATGGGAAGTGTCCGCCAACTTGGATTCTTTTTTCCCCAGTGAATATCCTTTTTTTGGGTAAAAAGAATTTTTAGAATTTTGCTATTAGTACTGATGTTGTCTTAGCCTATTGCTTCCTGCTTTCAGTAAATTGCTATTTCAAACCCATGGCCTCTTCCTTGTTGTCCCTCCCTTAATGGAAGAACCAGGGAGAGAAAGCGGCTTATTTGGAGTTTGGTTCTCAGCTGGTGTTAAAGGAAGAATAGTTGTAAATGGATTTTTAAACTTATGCTGAAACTTTTAGTTTTATTAAGATGTAAACATTAACAGTAATGATTACAGTAAAAGCAGTAATTAGTGCTAGGAATGCCATGGATAATATTTGTTTTCTGGAACTGGTCAGGAATCATCTCTAATAGTTAGGTGACAATTAAAGTAGAACATGCAAGAAAATATTGTAAAATAATTAAATTTTAGTTAAAACTTCAAGTAGCTATTACATAACATCATGGAATACCATGAATTTGAATTTTCCAATTTATTATTTAAGATAAAATTAACAGCTTCCATTTTTCTTTACTTTTTTTTTCTGCCAGTAACTTCATGTTATCTCTTCAAATATGATTTCACACTGTCCATAATTTTGAGCTTTCAGTCCATGTTTTCAAATTCCTACTTCATTTTAATTAGTCTGTTATTGAAAATATGCTAATATGCACCTTATTTGCAAATACAGCAGTTATCCTCTATTCCTGATCTTTTTATCTCTTGACATTCAAGGTAACATTTGTTGGCTGTTGGGGCTGCCTTTTAAGAAGAATAGTTTAATACGTTATATTGAATCTGAAAGAGTGACCTGAGTCATCTCTGTGAGTTATTTGATCTCCTATAATTTACTAATGCAAATGTGATCTGTGTACATGTAGCAACACTCTGTCCCCAACAACAATACTTTTGTTAAAAGTAAGATCTCAATTAAAAAAAAATAAATTGAGAGCAAAATGTACCAAGAGACAGGTAATGGACTACAGCCTTTAGGCCTTTCTTCTTCTTTCAAAAAGGTGCAGGTTCTGTGTGTTAATTGAGAAACTTACCTTGAAAGTAAAAGTTTCCACTTGTTGCTAAATGCAAAAAAAGAAAAATATAAGAAAGAGATATGGTGTTGGATGGCCTTGGAGATTATTTCAGCTAAATACAGCTTTTATAAAACGTACGCCTCATAAAAAAAGAAGTACCAAAGTTCAGCTGAGTTCAGACGTAGTAATGCCAAGTGTGACAAGAAAAAAAATGAGAATAGAATATTAGGATAAGAAATGAGAAATACTGAACCTCTGGGTCTCCCCAGGAAAAATCATTCTTCTTGAAATGTGACAACAGATAACATCTCCCCCACTGCCCTGTAACATCTGAAGATGCTACTTGAATGATAGGTAGTGTCTGTTAGATTACTTGTATTCATTTTTAATTTTGTAAGTGAAGATCTCTGACATACTTTCAAATTGAAAACCAACCCCCCCCCCCCGCATTATGCTCCTGAAAGCCAGACGTGAAAGGGGCGAACTCATGATTCTAGACTTTTAACATTGTTTTTTTCTCTGCTAAATTGTCCTTCTCAGTATTTCGGTAGAATGTAAAACCAACTGTCTAATATTTATAAATGACTGGCAAAGTGATTAGTTCAGTCTCTCCTAGTGAAAATATAAACAATTTTAAGTCATTTCCCCTAATTTCTTCTAAAGAGTATTTAGAACTGTTTGACTTTAGATAACTTGTTGGGATGCCTTAAATCAACCCTATAGATATTCAGCTATTTTCATTGACTTCAGAATCAAAAAAACTTCCCTGGTATGTGAATCTGAACCTCATGCTCTATGAGGCCTTTTCCCCAGAATCTACCAGCAGTGTACAGCAGTGTATCCCAAGATTTCTGTGGGTTTGTTTTTTTTTTTGTTTTTTTTTTTTTTTAAATTTAGTAGCTTTAAATCCAAAATTCAGATGACCACAACAAACCAGGATACACAGCACCTACTTGAGATATAGACCTCAGTGAGGATCTGGAGCCTGACCCTAGAGGGGTGGGTGGACCTAGTCTGCCATAATGATTAGGTTGATTTGGCACCCACTCTGAACCCCTCTCACAACCCAGAGTGGTTTCTTTATACTCTTGTCATCTCAAGCTTGGCACCACTGGAAAATCTTGTGGTATGCAGCTGCTGTAACCCACCAGGAAAATGTTTGCTCCAAGGGAACTGTTTGGTGAGAGTCAAAATTATTAGTTTCATTTTCTGGTTTTCTGTTTGCACTTGCATTGCAGCTGCTGAAAGAATGTTTAGCACATCTTAGCTAAGACTCAGACTGGCTATCAGCTCTTCCTTGGCAAATGCTCTTACTATAAATGGTAATGGGTTGCTTTTCAACCAATTACTAGAGTCTTGTTACTGAAGATAAGCTAATAAAAATGTGTATGTAGCATGTTCATATGGGAAGATCAATATTCCTTTTTTAGTTGCTATAGATGAAACTATATTTTTGTGTGTGCCTGATTTGGCTCATTGATTATTCTTATAGTGTGCATTACTGTGTTTCCATGACACTTTTCTAAAAAAAAGAAAAATAACCACCCAGCTTGATTTACGATTTTGTCTTCTTTTGCTTATAAGCTGTTGCTGGTGTTGAAGTACATGTGTCCTGGGAGGGGACTGTTACAGATCGTCCTCAAGTAAATGAAACTTGCAAGGTATATCTTGCAGCAGCAGGCATACTCCCAGGTCACTCTTCAGCAAAATCCTCATTTATTTGTATTTACTCAACACAAGCAACATTTCTGCACAAGATGTCTCAATATTTGCTGTATGTATTATGAAAAGCTTTTTTACCAAACACATCTGTTTTGTCACATTATCTAGTTGCTCTCCTCTCAGCCAAAAATGATGATATTTTCAACTTAAATATCACATAGCTGAGGATCTCCTCCTGGAGGGATGCAGACACTGCAATGTACATTTGATACTGTTGACATGAAGAAAGCCATAAGTAAGCAACAAAGTCAGAATTTCATTAAAATTATTACAGAACCTCACTCCTTTTGTAGTGGTGTCATGACAGTTCTAGTATATGAAATATATCCAATATAATGTGAGTATGTAATTTTATTTTGTAAAGACTAATTTTGGAGAAGTAAACCAGAACTTTTTTGCCCCAAGTGTTCTCCTAAGCCTCATCTTATGATAATTCCTGCATTGCATTCCTACCTGAATTTTATTATTTCTGTATGTAGATACATTTCTTTGTTCTTGTTCATGGGCGCCAATGTAAGGCCAAATGGTGAATATTTTGAAATACGCGTTTTTCTCGTTGCTGACAAGTGGAGTCTTTAGCAGATTGCAGTATGAAGTAAATTTAATGAGCCAAATTGTCCCATCAGGGTGGTTTGAATCTAGCCTAATCTAAGCTAAAGCATCCCACATAGCTTCATTCGTTTTCTACTGGCAGAAAGGCTCCATGCAATGTACAATAAGCTCCCAAAACACATGGTTAGTATAATGGTTAATCTAATGTTTAGTATAATGTAACCTCTGGGTATGACACCATAACTAAAGATGTTAAAAATTTTATGGAGGTCTTTGTTCATCTGTCTGTAATTTTCTCCCAAATTGTTCCCATACACTAGAGTGCTGTAGAGGGAGGGCAAGGAAAGAAAGAAGGAAAATAATGTCATTTTGCTCTATTTATCTTGATCTGCTCTTATTTATCTTATATATACAAAGTGTGTGTTTTCCTAGCTATAGAATATCAACTACTCTACAAATTCTGGATGGAAAAGTAATTTCCAGTTTTTGTTTAGTTCCCATGTAATGACATTCAATGTAATAGGTCTGGTGCTGAGATCAAAACATTCAGGAACTCTGGAGGGACCAGAAAGGTAGATGGAGAAATTCCTTTCTAGCAACAGCTCCATGACATGTTTCACCCCCACTATGTGGAGTGTTCACCCTCTGAGAACAGAGAATGGTACATACAGTGCAATTATATCACACTAGATACTTGCAGAAGAAAAATAAAGAGGAGACTTTCAGCATTGTCATCCTTGGTATGATCCCCTTTCATGAAAAAGAAATGAGGATGAAAAAACAAAAAGAGAATTAGTAAGTTTCACAGAAAGTCTGTGTATGTTTTTAATCTTATTTCTTCAGCTTCAGAAAACCACATAATTGTAGTTCTTCATCTACCTGTAAAACTGCATGGTTGTCTTTTAAAAAATCCTTTTGAAATGGAATTTTCCTTTTCATTGGAAATCTCAATTCTGCTGCTCATTATGCAATTGTCATGGTTAAGTGAAAGAAGGCATTATCTGGTAAAATGGAGTGATTCTTTGCTTCCCCTGACTGCACATCTTTACTGTAGAAAATCTAGATATTATCCTTCTGAAAAATAAAAAAATCACATTTTTCTACCACTGGTAATCTCGAAATGGAGCTTCTGAGTCTACCCTGGCAGAATGCTTCTATTATACAGTCAATGAATTAGATTTGATTTGCTAAGTATCTCTGCAGTTACATTTTATTTGCCTTTAAATCCTTTCTTTATCCAGCTAGTGTTCATATGATATTAAACTAATAGAAAATTATGTTGCCATCTCTGCTATTTTGTTTATCTATGTCCAAAGAAAAGTAATGCATCATAACTCTAAAAAAAGACCTGTCCCTGAAAAGAACTGTGTTTCTCCAGAAAAGTTTTCCTGTTCCCTGGCAATTTAGGGGATGCACTACTTCTTTTAGGTGGTATTAGACAAAGGAATTAAAAATATATGTTATACATTTGTGGGGCAAAAAGGTAACTCTTTCCTTCCAAAAAGATTAATAATTACTCCAGATTTTGTGTTTCATACTTCACTCTGGTCAAAACACACCTCATCTTGAGAAGGGTATTAAATTTCAGAGATTTCTTTACTCACTTTTGTAGTGATACCACTGCTCCATGAGCTCATAGTAATGGAGACACTGATTCCTGAAGTGAGAGGAGAGATGTAAATGTGCTGGGGATAGGGACAACAGGCATTCCCCAGACTTTTGGACTGCACCTGGAGCTAAATGGCCCTTTTTTTTTCTTCTTTGTGGCCAACGGATGCTAACGGTTTCCAGTAACCTGACACTATTGTAAGTGCAATTATCCCATGGGAATAGGATTTATCCCCTGGGCTGCATATGGCCAGGGAATGCAAGGTGATCTCTGTGCAGCACTTGTTCTGTGGTTCAGCTGAAGATTACAATGTGTAACCTATCCATACTGCTCATGTTCATATAGATTTTAACTAAGAGTCTAGTTGGTTACCTGTCTGACTCTCATGATTTGGCTGGCTTTGGACAATGTTTCAGGCACTATAGAAAGAAGTGCAATTCTGGAAACCAATTAACTGTATGAAAAGAAGAACTTTGGAAATTACCAGAAAAGACAACCCTGGGTTTTTTTTTCTAAAAAATATTTGGTTTCCTGTCTTTATAGCTGCTAGGAAAAACTGGATAATGGGATACATTTACAATCTAATAACTTGAACTCTAGATAGAAAATAAATTAAATTACATTTTTAATTCTAAATTAATCTTTAAAATAAGATCTGATAACAAGGAATTAAGAGGGTTCAAAGTTCCAATTCCTGAGTTTCAAAGTATCCACTAGCATTATTGGCATGTTTTCTCCATTCCACAGTTTCCCAGAGACTACAAGAGGATTTGAATAATCTGCTATAGACATTCAATAAAAACTTCTCCAGTCAGTACAGAAAGATCACCCAGTTTTAAGTGTGTCCTTTGAAGAACTATGCACATCCAGGGCACAGCTAGAAATAAGAAAGGCCACAACAAACAAACAGAAAAGGCAGCAAACAAAAAACCCTCTAAACTAGCAAACAAAACTCCCTAAAGTTTTGATTCTGAAAGGAGTGGGAAACCCCAACATTTTAAACTGGGTTTACTTGTTTTAAAGCACTTTTCTGCACATATTATCATGGATGAACCAGCAGAAGATAGAGATACCTTTATAGCCTCCAGGGAGAGGGTGGTACTGACTCTTAATCATGAAATGTAAAGAACTGGACCTCCTTTGCCTCATTGCCTGGCCTGACCCACAGAGTTTCAGGAGGCTTCCCAAGGTTGTGCTGTAGGTAAGAGCTAGCTAGGACTGAACACGAGCAGTCTCCATGACACAAAATTACATCTAGATTTCTTGATCATTGGGAAAAACTGAGCTTCATCACCCTGTGAGGGCACCAGACCAAATAAGAGCATGCAGCCATGGCATAGCTCACTAGAGAGCTGACATTGCTCTGCAGAGAAGGTAAGAAGGATGGTGATTTTTGTCTCCTCAGTATCAGTACTGATAATCCTGGAGGACTTGATCCTTCATCACAGAAGCAGTGGACATCCTGGCTTTTCAGGACATGGGGACCATCAAAAGCAAGCAGAGAGGGCTGCCATTTGCTGCTCCAGCAGACTCCTACCCCTTTCTCCTGTAGTTAATGTGGGCTGATCACATCCAAGTTGCTCTCAGAGCTCTTCAGGAGATTTTCAGAAACTTCATAGACACAGACAATCTTCGGTAGGCAACCAGAAACTTCTCAGGTTTTCAAGCCCAGAAGCAATTCAGCCTTCTAGGAAATTAGTATCTCCTGCTCCCAGACAGCATTCTGCCTGGGTATTGCATAAGGATAAAAACTTTTATAAATGCTTTTCTCTGCTGATGGTAGATTTTGAACTGGAGGTTGAGACTGACTGTGTAGGTCAAGAGTCCAACCATTCATTCTGCTGCACTGCTGCACAACCTGTGGAGCTCGTGCAAACAGAATAGCAAAGACTTAAAGCTAACAAGAAGGGAAAATAAAAACAAAAAAACCCAAATGTATTGGTTATGAAAGGAAACATGCTGTTTATGATATCCTAGACAGGTTTGCTAGAGATCAGATTGGAAACTTGATGAAATCAAGAGAAAGTATGTTTGTTGGTTCTATTGGGATTGGGATCATTACCAAATAGTTTAAGGCAGCTTGAAGAGGAGATGGTCTAATACATATATATTATACTGACTAACATGGTTACAGCATAAAATACATATAGGATGCATATTGGGAATTTAATCACTACCATGGAACACAATTATGATAGCAAGTTGTCTTGGGTTGAAAAATGTAACCAAAATCTGTGTTCTGTTTTCATCTGTTGAAACCAGTTGGGAGATACTGTTCTTTATCTCTTGTAACTCTAGGAGGGAAGAGGGCAGATGCCTTCTGTTAATGGGACAATTGATAACACCAGATAAGGTAGTACCTTCTTAGCTCTTTCATCGACTTTGTCTGTGGGATATCGTCTCTTAATGGGCCATTAAGGCTCACCAGTGATATGATACATTACACCATCCCATTGTGAAATGCACCACCCAGTGGGGAGGAGCCAACCATCCCCTACCCAGATAAAAATGGGGGCACAGGGACCCCAGAGCAGCCTGGATTCCCATAGGAAGACTGGACCATTTTCTTGAGGATCATCTCCAATGGAGCCACATCTGTCACTCCAGGAGGACTTCAGGCTGCTTCCAACACTCTGACCAACAGGGTGTCAGGTTTGCATTCTGACTCTGTCAGTGGCCTGTTGCGGTGTGTATTTTGGGGTGGGACCCTGGGGAGGATTCTCCGGGAGCCCCCCGCGGGGTCTTAGAGGTGTGGGTGTTCTTGTGCTGGCAGGCAAAGAGACTCAGACGCCGATAGGGTGCTGACCGAGTGAGGGGTTATTCGGAGTTCGCTTCCAGGAAGCAGCATGGTCCCTGAGGGAGAGGGGGAAGGGCAGAGAGGGGAGGGGGGAAGAGTCCGGAAACCCCCAGGGGGAAGAGGGGCCAAGGGGAAAGGGAGCCAAAAGAGAGCGAGGCTTCTCCATTTGCACTCTTATCCCTGAAGTTCGAAGGGCGCGGTAAAATTGCACAGCCAATGAGGTTACAGATACCTGATACTGCAGGGAGGTACAGACTTAGAATGAACCATACACTTTCCAGGGGTGAGCTAGAATATGCTATTCCACAGTGGCCCTTTGTACTATTGCATTTATCTTATTTTATTTTTTACCTTTCTTGTTGTTTGTTCTTCTCTCTCTATTAAATTGTGTTTCTGACTTGGAGTCTCACTGGTTTTGCTTTCAAACGTGTACAAAAGTGACTATATTTTGCTTGGAAAAATGTGAAAGAAAAACATCTTGGTTTAACAATGCTTATGACACTCTCTAACAGAAAAGGACAAAAGCAAAAATACCAACAAAACAACCATTGTACTTTGAGAGTAGCATGTGAACACAAGGGTTGTTAAACCATTAGCATTATTTACCTTCAGATTTTGTCCTGCTATACAACAAGTAACAACTCCGCCTTGACTAATATAATTCAGACTTAGTGCCATAAAGGCAATTTGTACACACATAAGCCTACGTAAACAATGTTTAGGTCTTCATAAAAAACTGCTTGTTAACTACAGCAATACTGTACAAAGTAATGGAGAGTAAAGGGATAAATAAGGGCCTAGGACTAAACTGACCAGTTGTACTGGTTTGCGTGGCCAGGTATTGGTAGCACAGAAGGCTACAGGGATAGTTTCTGTTAAAAGTTGTTAGAAGGCTCACATGTCTAATGGAGCCAATGCCAGACAACTCTAGGATAGATCCATTGCTGGCCAAGGCCAAACCAATCAGAATTGGTAGTAATGCCTCTGTGATAACATATTTTAAGAAGAGAAAAAAAAAAATTGTGCAGTTATAAATATGATCAGATAAGAGCAGAATGAGAATATGTGAAAGGAAAAACTGTGGAGACACCAAGGTCAGTGAAGAACAAGGGGGAAGTGAAGCTCCAGGCACTGGAGCTGGGATTCCTCTGCAGGCCACTGTCCAGTCCATAATGAAGCAGCTGTGCTTCTGCTGCCCATGGAGGTCTATGGGGATCCAGAGATCCACCTGCAGCCTGTGGAGGAGCCCGATATTGGAGCAAGTGGCAGCCTGAGAGGAGGCTGTGAGCCTCTGGGAGGCCTGTGCTGGAGCAGATTCCTGGCAGGGACCTGCAGACGTGGAGAGAGGATCCCACACTGGAGTAGGTTTCCTGGTAGGACTCATGATCACCTGGAGCCATGCTGGGGCAGGCTGTGCCTGCAGAACTGCACACTGTGGAAAGGGAGCCATGCTGGAGCAGTTCACAAAGAACTGCGGCCCATGGGAAAGACTCACACTGGAGAAGTTTGTGAAAATCTCCTGTGGGAAGGACCCCATGCTGGTGTAGGGAAGTTACTCCTCTCCCTGACCAGTGGCAGGAACCACCCATGATGAACTGAACATAATCCCCATTCCTGTCTTATTGTGCCACTAGGCTGGAAGAAGTTCCCCCCAGGAAGGAGGAAAGGGTTAGGGGGAAGGTGGTTATAAGATTTGTTTTACTTCTCATTTCCTGTTCTGGTTTTGACTGGTAATAAATTCAGTTACTGTCCAAGTCAAGTTCATGACAATAATCTGGGTGTGAATCTCTCCCTGTCCTTAGCTCAAGTCATGAACACATCATTGTACTTCCTTTCTCCTGTCCACTTGCAGAGGGGAGCAGTAAAGTGGCTTTGGTGGATATCTGGCATTCAGCCAAGGTCAGCCTACTACACCAATGCAATTACACCCTCACAAAACAAAATCCTCGTTTGTGAATTCTACCTTGCATTGGATTTCAGAAGGCCCAACTTTCAGTGAAAGATATTCAACCTGAAACAAGTAGTGAGGTATCTCAAAAACATGCACTCAGAATACTTCCTCACTTCATAATGCAAGAGCATGCCTTTCCTCTGAATTTTCTTTATCTGTGATTTAAAAAGAGTTTTTCACTGTAACACAAAGTATCAAATATTTTAGTTAAGCATGTGGTTACTTTCTTAACAATATTGTATTGTAGCTAATTCTCAACACAGACATAGTCCAGTCACCTTCCCCCTTTTCCTTTTATAAAAATCTAAAGAGCAGTAAATAATTGAAAAAATTAAGAACTATATACAAACTGAGAAGGAGAGGAAGCAACAACAACAAAATGTTTTGTGTAATTAACAAAGCTATCCTCCATAAAGGCTTTTAACTAGTTAAAGAGAAATCTTTCCTCTTAAATGCCACTTTTATTTTTGATAGAATTGTAATTATTTTCCAGTAAAACAGAAAATTTTACTCAATCATCTGAAAATGTTTTCTGGCCAAAAAGTTAAGAAAATAGGTTTCTTTTTCATGTGCATGATCATTCATAATACCTCTAAAATAAGTTCATGTGAACTGTGGCAAGAAGAAAAAAGATAGAAACAATTTATAAGATTATAAAAACAACAAAGATTAGCCCATTCAGATGAATTTCAATTAAAATCCATTTGAGAGAAAGGGAAATTGTGGTTTCTATTTATTTTGCATATTAGAGAAATACTATTATATCAAGAAAAAAAGTTGCAGTTCATACAGTGGAATAAACAGTTTATTTTTAAAAGTTTAGTAATTCAGCAAAAGGCATACAAAGCTTTAAATTTTGCAACTAAAAATTTAACCCAGAAGCAAATATTCTAAAGATACATAAAAGAGGTACCTCACTGTATATCCCGGCATTTATAAATTACCTTGCAAAAAATTGAGTAGTCTACTGTGTAGGTGATACCTCAATTTTTTTCTTTTTGTTTTAACAACTACTTGGAGGGTGGTGAAAGAAAGGTTAAAAATACCTCTTCTACACTACTCACAGCATAATTGAAAATTAAACATTATTTAAAGCATGAAAGAGATTTCAAGATTTCCTTGGTTTTGATTTTGCTATATTTTCATGGGGAAATATGAACTCATAGAGGAAATACCATAATATACGCAATTTCATGAGATTTAGGAATAGCATCTGTTACAATTTTAGTGTGTTCACTGGTGTAAGTTTATCAGGATTTCTGATGAAAGATTGTCTTTTCAAATATCCTTTGTTCAGAAGTACTGCTGGGTTTGTAGCATGTATTTGATGTGATATATTATAGCACCTTTGTAGAATGTACTATTATTAGCTATATACTGAATGTTTGATTTCTTTTTGATACTTTGACAATGATATTACATTTTTATATTACTCCCAGTATTTCACAGATTTTTTTTTCCCCAGAGCTACCTAAATACAAGCAACTCAAATCAGAGTTGCTGGATCTGAGCAAAGTTTTTTTACAGCAAAAGGCTAAGATGCTCAGGCATGAATTCAAGACCTATTTTTCAATTAAAAAGCAGAAAATGCACACAAAATGAGCACAGAAATTGCAGGAAATGTTTCACTTTCACAATTCTTTGTTATCACAGTATAGACTGCTGCATGTCTTGCATCCATGAACTAGAACTTAAGAAATTCAAGCAAGTTTTACTTGTGATCCTTAAAAGCTTTCTACTCTGTTACCTGTAGCTTTCTTTTGTCTCTTATCATGCCTTTCTGCATACTTCAGGTTCAGACCTGGTTCATTGGGACAAATGGTGGAGGTCAGTCACATGGAAGCCATCACACAGTAGTTTCCTGATTTCCCTCACTGTTTGAGCTAGGCTGGCTCAAAAAGGAGTACACCTTAGCCTTTCAGAAAAAGCGAACTTGAAGTTCACCTGATTCTTTTAATGTATCTGCCCCAAGTTTTAATTTTAGACTATCTTAAAAAGGCACTTAAACTGTAATTTCCACAAGAGAAGATTAAAATAGTAATTTTCTCTCTGTCTTGGGTTGAAAAATGTAACCAAAAATGTGTACTCTATTTTTATCTGTTGAAACCTGTTGGGAGATATTGTTCTTCTCTCCTCCTGCACCCATCCTCCTCGGAGGGACATCACCTGTGAATGGTCCATTTAAGGTCTCTCACATGACAGATAACATTACCTCATTCCACTGTGAGATGCTCCACCCAGTGGGAGGAGCCAAAGCCTTTCCACTGGGATAAAACCTGCAGTCCCAAAGAGTAATCCAGCTGGTTTTCTACTGAATTCTCGGAGGAAGACCAGATTCCTCTCACCAGCACTGGACCCTTTGTTCTACAGGATCATCTCTACTCCACAGAACAAGATCTGCTACTCAAGGAAGACTTATTTGGACTTCCAACACGCTGACAACCGGGTGTCAGGTGGTATCTCTGACTCTGTCAGGGTTTTCTAGGACTTTTGTTTGTTTGTTTGTTTTTTGTACTACTGCAGTTGTATTTTTTTATATCCTAATAAACAACTGTTATTCCTTTTCCCATATTTTTGCCTGAAAGCTCCTAATTGCAAAATTGTAATGATTTGGAGGGAGGGTTTTTTTACATTCTCCATTCCAAGGGAAACTCCAGTTTTCCCTGACAGATACCTGTCTTTCCAAACCAAGACACTCTCATATCACATTTATTCCTATTATTGTGCTGTTTTCCAGGAGAGTATGCTGTAATATTATTGTTTATAACAATTAATAGAAAAGATTCTTTTTCATTTATTATAGATCAATTAACATGTTGTCAGTTCTAAGTAAGTAAACAAAAAATTACATAACTGTGAGAAAATATGTTTTCATGGATCTCAGGTCTCTAAATTAAATTCTTCCTTGAGGCAAAGCTATTCTCATAGTTTTGGATTTTTTGTTGCCCAGAGAGCCTGTATATCATCCTGAGCACTTACATACTCCTTATTTTCCCCAATAATATGTTTATTTATGTTTTGTATTTGACATGATCTAAGTTTCTTTAATTGTTTTTCCAGGTGAGATAACTTGTGATGTTTCATGGCCAGATCACTGAATCCTTGTGAGTCAAGGACTGCTCCTCTCCAACTTGGCCTCTGAAGTAATGATGGCATCCTCAGCAGGCTGGATAAATACACCCATTTTTTTCACCTAGTTTTTACTTTAGGTTTCATGATTTCTTCTTCCTTTCTCACAGAGGAGATGCCCAACAGTCCACCATCTTCTGCTCTTTCTCCTCTTCCTTGTGTGAAGAAGATTTAATTCCCAGGCCATTCCTGAACTGGATCTATGAATTTTAACAGATGTGTTTTCTGTCCTCAGCACCTGCCAGAGTAGACTTATGTAAGAGTCTTACTCTTCTTTTCTTCCCACCTTCTCTCTTTCCTTCCCACCAAGAGTACAGGGAGAAAAAACATGGAGCTTTTAGTCAGTGTGTGATTTCTCAAATTCTTTCTTCAGTTCCCTTAGCAGGAGGAGTATCTTCTGTTAAATCATGGGGTCCTTCCTACAGGAGACAGTTCTCTGTCGACTTCTCCAGTGTGGTTCTAATTTTCAGGAGAAGCAGTCCTGTCCAACCTGCTGTAACCTGAGTCCCTTTCACAGGCAGAATAGCCTCCTTGAACTACATGGCATAGGTCATTTTAGTTCATGGGGTATAGTTTTTCAAGGATGAGTTGTTCTGGCTTGGAAGCAAGGCTTCTCTTTCTCTATCCTCTCTCTGTTCGAGTTTCCCACTAGATTACAGCTTTTCAGCATCCAGGTGCTCCAACATGAACATCTTTTCTCATGCGCTGTGAGTGGATCTCTGCATCCCCCTATGTTGGAGTCCAAGTTTCCATGGATCCTCCGCAGAGAGTGAAATATGAAGAGATAGAATTAAAACCTTTAGAAAAATAAACCTTTAGAATATATAAACCCATATATGTATAAAGTAGAAATCTAACCCTCAGTTTTAAGCTTCACATGCCTTAAGTCCCAGCTGTTAGTGTAGAAGGACAGAGCTTCAGGCCTAGTGATAGAGTTTAGACACAACAAAAATAGAGTACTGTTTATAGTTTTTGGTATGAATTTTATGCACAATAAGATAGAACTTTTACGCTAGTAAGATAGTTTTTGCACTGATAGATATGCTATACGTGTAGGTATTTGATGCTGCTTTTCGTAGTTTTCTGTAGTTTTACGAACTTAGAGAATTGCACCTAGCTTGGCTAGTGTGTAAATAAAGATATGAATATGCATTTTTAACTTATGGATAAAAAGCCACTGGGTTGGAAGTGAAGGTATCGATTGATCAACCTGATCTATCGATCCAACCTCCACCTTCTGCAGCCTGAGGAAGGAGCCCTGCCAGGGAGCTGAATGGGATTCTAAAGGTACCATCTATTGTCGCTCCAATCAGGGCCCTGGGGTCCCGTCCCTCCCTTTCCCCCCTGTTCTCCCGGAACTCTGTTCGGGGCTGCTGGGGACTCTGGGAGGGTTCGGGACCCCAGGANCCATGCACTTCAGGAATTACAGGGAAACCTTTTGTTTGTTGTATTGTAGTCCTCACCATGGCTTGGAGAAGAATCTCAGCTCCGATGCCCGGAGCACCTCCTGCCCCTCCCTCCTCCCACCGGCCTTGGTGTCGCCTTGTTGTTCTCCTCACGTGTCTTCACCTCTTCCTTTTCTCTGACTCAGGAGAAAATTGGTGTCCATAGGTTTGATGTTCCCAAGGTTTATCAATTGAAAAGTCCTTACAGGGTTTAGCAGCACTGAAAGGTTGATCCTGTCTAGGCTCTCATCAGGAATGGCTCATCATGGCTCTCGCTGTCCCACGTGGGCCCTGCTGGTTCCATTCGGTGCCTCTCCTCGTGAGGGCACCGGGAAGGAGAAGCTGCTGCTGCCCCCCTGCCCTCCTGCTCTCGACACGGAGACTTAGAAGAGGCCAAGCCAGCACCGTGCTGAGACTGCCCCGGCCACACAGTCCCGGCCGCACCAGGAAGGGTCCGGCAGCCACCCTAGGAGGAGGAGAAGAAAGAGGAATTGCACGCGTTATTTCCCTTCTTAAATATGTCCTCACAGAGGCATTACCAGCTACTTTAACTGGCTTAACAGCATGTTTATTTTCAGAGCCAGCCTGTGACTGACTTTGCCAGGCACGGAGGAAGTTTCTAGAAGCTTCTCACAGAACAAATGTCTTTAGTGGCTGGTTTCTTCACTCCTCACCAAAAGGTCAAGCTATTCAAAACCAACACACCACCATTTTCTATTTTTATTGTAGCAGTGGTTGGTTAGGGAGTAATCATGACCAGACAGGTAAGGCAGGGCAAAATATGTAAGTATTGCCTTGATCTTTACTGAATGCAGAAGTTCCCATGAAACAGAGAGAAGTCACTGAGATCCTCTTTCAGGCTGATCTAAATCACACCAAAATTGTTACAGTCCCTGGACAGTTTGTAGCTGAGGCTGTGCCAGGCTGACTCATATTTTATTCCAAATTTGAAATTGCTGCAGTTGCGGAGATTGCACCAGATTGTTTTGTTTGAAGAAAAGTTGAAATAGGAATGCCATGAAAGAATCAATGTGCAGGTGGTAGAACAGCACTACTCAGTGAATTAGGAAAAAGGATTGGTGACCTAACGTCTACTCCAGGACTGGCAGAGACAGATCATTAGCATTTGGATGTCTTCCTCTTCAATTTTTCTTGAGTAAACAGAGGAGTTCATGCCAGAGAGAGCTGAGGTGATTAGATTTTGAAGCACTCTGTAGAAAGGTAAGAATCCTGGCCTGGAGAGCAGCACAAGGGCATTTTATGAACAGCTGAGACAGTCCTCCAGAAGCTCCACTGATCTTATACAAATGACTGCTGCTTAGCCTCTTCTTCACTGAGAGCATATCATGAGCCTGAAGATGGCAACAGGATAAAAGCAAAATTTTTAGTGGAGCAAAGCATTTAGTACAGAAGACAAGACCATAGCAACAGGGAAGAACATGACTGGACATGATGGAAAAGGAGAGGAGAATCCCCAGTGGCAGGGGGGTTATAACTAGATAGTCTTTAAGGTTCCTTCCAATTCAATTTCTTCTATGATTCCATGATTCTAAGAACTTCATGGATCCTCCAATGGAGTCACCATAAGAAAGACATGCATCTGCAGAAAAGGTGGAAAAGACTGTAAAATCATCACTTGAACAGGGAACAGAAGCACAGTCATTTTACAGATATAACAAACATATTAGAAAAAACATGCAGAAGAGAGAAATCACTTGGCTTTCTTAATTCCATGGTAAAAAGAACGAGACTTCAGAGACAGAAGATAGTGTTTGTGGTCTCACAGAAGGCAAAAACTAATGATGAAATGATCAAGAGTTTATAGTATAAAAGACTATAAGTGTAGAAAATAATCCAAATAAATGCTACATTGTCAGAAGTAAAAAGCAGATGCCTGCAGAATTGAGAGACACTGTCAAACTGTAAGTCTTGGGAAGGGCACAAATGAGGTGGGGAGATCAACAGAGAAAAGAAAATTGGTGTGGAAGGTCACAGAGAAGGATCAGGTCCAAGTAGAGGTGAGGTTGAGAGCACATCACTGGAGTAAGATGTGAAAAAATATGAACTATGTTAGGACAAATTTCCTACTCCTAGGAGTAGGAAATAAGAGGCACCAAAATGTAAGTGCTAGCTAACTTGGAGGACTCAAAATAAAGGGGGTGTGAGCAGTTAGAATCAAAAGGGAAGCACAGTAAAAGACATGTAGTGATGCCAGCCACAGTGGAATACATTAAAAACAATTAAAATTCAGTTTTTACAAAATCGTATTTTCTGATTGCTTCTGCAATAAACATTTTAATCCAAGTCACTCTTTTACATTAACTGAAGATCACAGCATCTTATTCTTGATTGACAGATAGACATCTTAGACAGACAGGCTGTCAGAGCTACTTAGAAGGCAAAGAGGTTTGAGATCAGAGTAGAGAATGGCTGGCTGAAGAACTGAGCAATTGACCTGGAACTTCCAAGTTTTTTAAAACCAGCCAAACAGTTTACCCTTCTTAAAAGGCGATAATTTAAAAAATAGATGTTTTATTTTAAAATGTTAAATGTATGCTAATTTTTAACAAAGTCTTTAAAATTAGCCTTATTCTAGGATTTTTACCCTATACTAAACTTAGATCTAGTATGAGACGCAGAATAATAGAGAAGTCTAGGTTGGAAGAGATGTTTAGAAATCAGCTGATCCAACCTTTTAGTCTTTTAGGTTATCCAGGGCCTTGTCAAACTAAGGCATGAATATTTTCAATGACGTAGACTCTACCACTTCCCTGAGCAAACCATTCCAATATTTTAGTGATATTTAGTGATGTCTTTGTTCTATTCAGGCAGCAGTTTGTCCCTCTTGTCCAGTCATCATGCATCACTGTGAAGCAAAAACAGCTCCTACTCTAGAAACACCTTTTAGATACAAGATTCTTTGATCCTCTTAACTTCATTGTCCCCTGGCAGAGCAAACAAAATTCCTTCAACTTTTCACCATGTGCCAAGTTCCCCAGCACTATGGTCATCTTGTTCCTCCCAAACTGGATCCACTCCAATTTTCCAGTGCCTCTCAAAACTTTAAAAAATCTTTTTGGATGTGAAAATGTGAACTGACCGCTCCTGTGAGTTGATGAGGGAAGGATGCCTTTGTATCCTAATCCTAGTATTTCTTTTTGATATCTCCAGTAGCCATCTGTTTTATCTTCATTCTTACCATCAGCTGTGAAACTTCATAGCTTCTCCATGCCCTATCTGAGTCTCTTCTCCTCCACCAGCACAATACATCCAGGTTTCCTGGCACTGAGGTCCCCTCAGTGTTGACTCAAATCATCATACCCCATTCTTTACTCAGCCCTGTTTCACATGATGTTCAGCCAAGAGGCAGTATGTGCTGAGTCTAATGAATAACGTTAGCTTTCTTATTTCCTAAGGGGCACAAAGTGCTTCTTCTCTTTGCAGAGAACTGTTTGCTTTAAGAGTTTGGAGAAATAAGTTCTATTACACTTGGGAGAAGATTACTTTCTCAGAAAGCTCTTTATTGGATTAATGTACAAAAATCAGTGATCCATGAGTGTCAGAAAGTAAAATGTTAAAGGTGAAAGTAAGAGAAGAAAAGAATAGTGGAATCCTAGGCAGAAAGCACCATCTGTCTTCATAGCAACTAAGAGAAATAGTCAGCAAGGATCCAAAAATATAGTTCAAGGAATATGACATCATGGGACAATTGTGTCTATGATATTAATCATGATCTAATGTTCTTACTGATGACCAAAAGAATATGCAGAAACCAGGGCAAAAATAAAATAGAAAAAATGGAAGATGGAGGGCTTATTTTAGGTTAACCTTCAGCAAGACTTTTTAAACTTTCATTATTTTCAGAGCTGAGATTTAGAAGTAAAAAGCTGTGCACTGGGTACCTGAGAGGACTTTGCATGGTAATAGGATTTCTTTACAGCTGTTGGGCATATTTGTTTAAGAGAGGATATTGTAACTGTGATTAAACAAAAATGTAATGCCAATGTATTTACAAAGCTATTTCCCAAGAAAACTGAATGCATTTGTTCCCCATATTTGGCAAAATTTTAATACAGATATGAAATCTAGGTTCAATCAACACAAGGTTGTCGGCCCACAGAGGAAATAAGAAGTGATCTGGAATTGGATAATAAAACAGACTAACTTGAAAATGTGGAACTGTGTATACCAGGAATGAGAAAATGTAATTTAAGATGGGAAGAACAATGTAGACTTTCTTTTTCCTTATAAATGTGGTGGTCTTACAGGGAGAGTTCCATCACTTTAGTAGGCACATCAGGTCAGACATCTTCAATGCACAGACAAAGTGATGATGTTATCTCATACCGTGATCTTATAAAAAGTGGCTAAAAGCTGCTGAAAATAAGGAAGCCCATATGCTGCCACCAAACTCAAAAAATACACAGTGAACTGGAAGGTAGCTCAAAAACCAAAGAGGGACTTACAAACAGACCTCTGATGTCCTGAAACTCAGCAGAAGAGAGTTCTCAAGGAATGTAGAGAAAGGCAGTCTAGGTGACTGCCCAGGGATCAAGAACAAGGGATTTTTTTCTCTAGATTCTAGAGAAAAAAAATAGGAAAAAAAAAAAAAGTATCATGTGAGAGAACATGTTCTATGGCAGATGAATCCCAGAACCTCTTTATTCTGTGGACTGTCAGCTTTCTGATGAAAGTTTTCTATATTACACATCTGTATTAAAATTGTGCCAAAGCAGAAAAATGTAATAAGACTGAAGGTGGAGATGTGAAAGGAATATATTTAGCGTAAACAGGAGTGAAAAAGAAACAAAATGACACTTTTTACCTCTCAAAACCAGGAAGCAGTAGATTCTGTCCCCTGTTCCTGACAGTTAGTAACTTACAGCAGGTTTTCCATTTAAGTCTTAAGTTACCTTCCAATTTGAGTAAAGATGGCAAAAATAGACTGTACTGAAGTATTTTTGTAGATTGAACCCCCAGTCCTTCAACATGGAAAGATTTGGCATATGAAAATACCTCAGCATTGTTGGTAGAAGGGGAATGAACAATCTTCAAAGTGAGGGAAGATAGCTGAACTCTGTGGCTTAGCAGGTCACTGTGCAGCAGAAGACAAAGCATAAGGTACTCTGGATATATAAGAGTGAAATTCTAAGCTAGACTTCTGCTAGGACTAAGAATATTTGACTAAGCCCTTAGGTCATCTCAATCTAATATTTCTAGCAAGCTAGGTAATTCTCTTGGTTTGAAAGACAGGTGTCTGTCAAGGAAGGCTGGAGCCTTTCCTGGAATGGAAAATGTAACTCCCTTCCCTCTGAAGTACTGTAATTTTGAAATTAAGGGTCTTTTAGCCAAGGATATGAGAACAGGAATAACAGCCCTTTATTAGTTTGTGTAACAAGGCAAACAACAGTGGCAGTGACAACAATCAGAACCACAAACCCTGTGACCCCTCCTCGGCCCCGGCGCTTTCCCGTTTGGTGCAGTTCCTCTCGCGGCCGGCAGGGGCGCTGGGGGCTCCCGGCGGGCAGGGCGGGTGCAGTGACTCCCCCGCGCCTGCAGGGGGCGCTGTGGGCAGGCTCGGGGAGCTGCGGTAGTTGTGGACAGGCTGGGATGGGAAGGGATGGAGGAGAGGCTTTGCTTCCCAAACCCCTGGGACAGCCGATCCCAGTGCCCCAGCAGGACCCTCGGAAACAGCAAGCTGGGATGGCAGGAATCAACAAAACTCCTGGGGTGGTGGATGAGATGTATCAGGAGCTCTGGAGCTGTGGTGGCAGGGCTGGAACAGTGGCAACCCAGCTCCCAGCAGGTCACGGAAACGCGAGCTCAGGATCCCCAGATTTTCCTGAGGCACCCAAGCACATGGTGAAAAGTCCCTCTTTTAGTGAGGCAGGATGTTCATAAGGCCCCGGTACAAAGGCAGAGCTCCACACACGATAGAAGGGCAGCAGCAGATGGGACCCTGCAGTGCTGACAAATTCTCCCCAGAGCGCCGCAGCCTCTCCCCTCTGAAAGCTGAGCACAAGGAGGTGAGGGGCTGCACCCAACCCCATTTTCCCAGCCCAAAACTCGTGGTACCTCCACCATTCACCAGAAGCCCCGGGTGAAGAGCGAAGAGTCAGCTGCAGCCCTCCCCTGAGCTGTGGCACCTTCAGTTCTCTTAAGTGTCCAGTCATTATTGTCTAGCAACACGGGGAAATTCCTTAAGAGGAAGAACAAAAACAAAACAAAAGGACAACTGCTAAAACCTAACATTAATGTAATGTGTGACCACAAATAATTAGGAACTGCTTGAGAAATGAGTTTTCCCATGTAAACTTGCCTCTGTGGAACTATATACACAGCACCAAACAGAAGAACAGATATTATGAAACCCTAGCTGTGCTGTGTTTCTGCTGTCCTCCAAAACATAGATTAGCATGCATAAACACGTTGACATGTTTAATGTACTTGTGCTGACATGTCCAGAAAAGGGTATGATATCTGTGATTTTAGCCCTCCATGCCAGTTATGTGCATAGCACTGTCTGAGGCCATCAGGAGTGTGCATGAGTTCTACGTATTTGCCAGAATAAAAAACATACATAAAGGTTATCAGATACACAATGGGGAGCTCACTGACTACACAAGATTTTACATTTTTGCAGCAATTTCAGAGTTTCAGATAAAAAACACTGGATCAACGGGATCAGTTTGTGACTACAACAGAGGAACCTGGCATTCATAAACCAGTGAGTGGATCTCCCTTGTTCATGCGCAGGCTTAGATTTCCACTTTCCCAGGAATATTTCCAATGACAGTCCCTCTTAAATAACAGCAATGCAAGTGTTATTCAATACAGGTCACTAATAACTACTGGAATTTTATTTTTTAACTCTTTCAATTAAATGTTGAGTAATTTCAATTAGAAGCCAAAAGTGGAACTGCTAGGAGAAAACAATGCAAGTTTTTCTTTAAAGCAGTGTATCTTTCAGTTACGAGTTAAAAATGTCACACATTGATAGAGGAGAAAAATCCCAGGTCAGTAATGCAACCTTTACTTCACTGAGCATTAGCAATACTTTAAATCCTATGAGTCTGATTCAAGTTTTGGGTCTTGTATATTAAATCATCCACAATACTGCTAAGTTCCACCAGGGTAAAAAAAAAATTCTCTGAAACACAGAAGGAGCAAACATACTTAGGTAGAAGGTAGAAAATAAAGAAATTGAGTAGAAATTCAATCTCCTGAGAGATTTTTATATGCAATGTTATTTCCTAAGTAATTGTAGGAAAATTCTGATGAAAATCTGCCATGCCCTTCTTGTCACTAGAAAATTTCATCCCTGAAACAAGTCAAGATAACAATTTTCTGTGAATAAAAACCAATTGAATATGTTCACAGATATTTTGGCTCTTTCAAAAAAAATTATTGTGAGAAGAATTAAGATTTTAACTTCTGGACAATAAACCAACCAAATGAACACACAACTTGATCACAGTGTTATCTTAAAATGCACGTAAATGAAGATTGCTGATGAATGTATTTACTTCTTCATCTCATATGCTGTATGAAATAATTTCAGCAAATACTACTTTTTCTAGATATTATGTTACTTTCAAAGTCAGTTTTCATCTACATTGTATCTAATGTGCAAAGGGCTGGACAGATCAAATCATCAGTTCATGAAGGGAACACCAATAATATGCAAAGTCTAACAGTGTATGTGCTGCATACACGGAGTCATAGAATTTAAGTTCTTCCAGAGTATGAGCAAACTGGATATTCTTCATCAATTTCAGCTTTTTTTTCACACTGGTGCAAATTTTTCTTTCTCTTTAGAAGGGTTTACTCTAGTAGAAATGTAAAATTGTATCCAGCTGCTCTGCCCTATGCTTATTCTAATGTAAATCAAATGTTACTCCCTCCAAGTTTAATTTTACTACAGTGAAAATGTTGAAAGAAACATTGGAACTTCCTTAAAAATATTTTTCTCCATCAACGTGGCAAGGGCATTTGTGGAAAAATGATAAAGTCATGTCAGTGAATAGAACAGTAATATAAAAACAATGTATTTCTAAGTGTTTTGAAATAAATCTGATAAAATATATCTTCTCCAAGTCTTATCTTTGAAATAATTCTGCAAGGAAAAGTGAATGAATTCCAGTTTCAACTAAAAGTTTCTCATGGGAATGGAAATTGATACAATAAAATGAGGGAGCTTATTGTTGTTGCTCTCCAGCCTTTGACTTACACAACTAGAATGGTTTCTCTGAGCTCATCTCTCAGTGCTTGTGTTTAACAATCTTTCAGTGGAGAGAAAGGCTTCTTTTTCGGTTTTGTGTGTCTTTTCAATATGCATTAGCTCAACTAACTGAGGAAAGTCTCAAAATATATTTTAGAGGCTCAAACAAAGCAAAATCAGTTATTACTGAAATTATTTCCTCTCTCCACCCAGTAAAAAGTAAGAGTCTCAGGCTCAGCAAAAGATGAAAGAAAAAAGCACATGAATCAATTATGAAAAAGAGAAAGTTTCTTTGAATGAGGAAAAGCTGATTGGAATTAAGATAGGCTTTGTTCATATCTGCAAGTTACATGGAGAGTACTTTTCAGTGGAACAGAAAAGGGGGATTTGGGAGTGTTTGGCTGCTTAATGCTATAGTGCTTCAGAGTCCATGTGAAAATTTGCTGCTAGCTATTAATCATCATTGTGTCTCTGCAAAGAAGCTGTTACAATGATGACTATATATCATTATATTCCCACTGTAAGTAACGAATCAGAGCTCTGGGAAAGTTGGATAAGAGCGGCTGGCAAACTTTTAAGCTGTGGAATCTATTTAAATAAATTTACATCACATTTGGTATTTTCTCTGGTATGGGAATCATACTTTAACATGAAACAATATACTATGTTCATGGGTCCTGGTCTTTTATTCTTCTGTCTCTGAGCCTACTTTCCAGGTCAGCTTTTGCCAGTGCTGACAGCACGTTTTTCTCATAGCCTCTCCTTCTCATAGCCTTTGGTTGCTTTCAAGTTCAATTTAGCACAATGAAGTTGTTATGCATGACAGTTTGGAGAGCAGAATAGGTGGTATCTGAGCCTGCTGTGTCGCTACAAAGTGGGCTCATTCTCTGCAAGCCAGCTCAGTTACTGAAGCCTTGCTGGTGGGACACCGCAGTGGACTTCCAGATGTTCCCATCCTGACGGAAACAATTAGCTTCAAACTGCAAGAAGTCGCAGGGTCACCCTTTCTTTCAGTGAGACTGCACCATTTAATGTGTTGCAGCAGATTTCAAATTCATGTTGATTTATCCTGTTGTACTCTTCTTTTATGGTCTTTATTTATAGAAGTGTAAAGCATCTGGGAAAGTTTGAGTCTCATATGGTTCAGGAGCTGTATTAGAAATCTAAACCATTGTTTTATGTTTATTTTACAAAGTACTAGACTTGAAACCTGTCAGGCTTAATTCTGTTAGGCTGAACTGCCTAAAGCAGAGCCCTGAGGTTCCTCAAACAGAACCTGAAAGTGTCTCTTCTGCTAACCATCAGCAACAAGCCAACAATAAACAACCCCAAAATGTTCAAGATGCCAGCACAGATGTCTGTTGCAAGAATATTGAAACGAACTGGAAACCATTTACAAATGGAAAATTATGCAGCTATTAATAATAAGTTCATTTTGAGCCTGTATTGAGGTGCTGCAAGCTGCCTGTTCTTGCCAGGCACAGCTGGTTGTGTTCATTGCTAAGAATTTTGTAGGCCACAGAATTCAATAGCACAACACAGCTGCTATTCCTACGGGATAAATATTATTTTATTTTGGCATTAACTTAGCTATTAACACAATAACAGGTTTCTTACTTTTCCTTATCAGGCTGTGCTAGCACTGCTATGAAAAAAGTCAATGGCACATTACTTGACTTTACACTGCTAACAGCCAGTGCCTCTTTTTTAGATTCCCCATTAAAAATATTATATTGTCTTGATTATGTATTTTGGTATTTACTGGATAAACCCATCAAATAATTCTCATTCTAGATTAAAAGTTATAGCAAAGACTATTTAGAATTATAAGATGCTTCCATCCTCTTTGTCTATTGACTCCCTCTCCAGTCCCCTCCTATTTTCATTCTTATTTTTCTCTTTTTAATCCACAGGAAAAAATATTATCAAAATAATATTTTGTATTATTCTGTCTTGTAATTCTTGTATTATCTCTGGTGATTGTATACTCTCTTGTAAAATGCTTGGCGTGGCTTTGTATCTTTGAAAGGTAAAATTAAATTATGCCATCAAGCCTTTTATGTCTTAGAATTATTTCTATTTATCAAAGAACCAGATAATTTATTTAAAATATCTAATTTTGAACAATGTAAAATGCATTTATTACAGATACACAAAACACTACAAAATCTGGACTAATTGTAGTTTGAATTTCAAAAGTCTATTTTTTCCCCACTGTTTGTTAACCTTCTCTCAGCAATGCATGAGTACAACTTGGTGCAATTAGCAGGCTACAGTAAAAATTAAAATAATCAGTACTACATTTAAGGCCAGATATAGATTTCATGGTCAAAAAATGACAAGGGAATAAGAATATTTGACTTCTGATATAATTTATTTAAATGTGTCAGACAACCAGAGCTGTTCCTAACTATTGGATACAGAATTTTTTCCCTGTCATACATTCACAAAAAGGCCAGGCCTTATTTTGCAATATTGCCACAGCTAAACTTTTCCTTTATCCGTGAATGATCTCATGTGAAGAAGTTGTGAAACATTATGGTGTTTACTCCTTATTTAACTAGAGGAGTGTAATGAATTGCATATGTGAGGAGGCTAGTTAATCTGTTGAAGAAAAGGTTGCATGAATCAGCCTTTAAAATCACAAGAAGAACCTTTGCTTGATGTATTTTAGACAAGAAATATGGCTGTTTTGTACTTCAACCACCAGTAATATAGGTCTCACTGATTTTGTCAGTAGAAGTTTTAGGTCTACAAAATGGAAAAAAGCCACTGAAATAAAAGGTTTCTCAGGACAAAATTGAAGACAGGAAAGAAAAAGAAAAGAAAAGAAGAACCAGAAGAGCAACACAGATTTGAAGCCAGATTAGTCTGAATACATGACCACTATAAATCATGGATGTCTTAAGCAAGAATGTATGTGGTTGTGTCAAAAAACAAAGACCCTAATTTTAAATCTATAAAAATAAAATATTTAAATTCTCTAAGTGAATTTTATAATAATTTTGTTGTGGTCATCATGGCCTCCATGCAAGAGACAAAGTTTGCAGGAAAATTTATATCTTATGAAGCTAGCTTGTTAAAAATGTTCACAAATTTGAAAGCTTTCCTTTTCTTTTATCCTCTCAGCTGAGTTAAATAGAAGATTTTACATCTCCCATAAACCTGTTTAGGGGTTTTGAAAAATTTTCCTCACAATTATGATGTTTTTATAAAAATTGACTCTTGCAAAACCTGTGGATGCCAATAGAGATAGCTGGCTTCACAACATGTCCAAACCAGGCAAAATCAGACTCAGAAGTCTTAGGAGTTTTGGTTCATACTAGCATAGCCTTGTAAATCATCCAGAAATACAGACACTGATGCTAGAATAATATCCATGCTTACTCTAGCTAACTAATGTTGCAATGAAGCAGTATATTTGTGTTTGCATGTGCATGCATATAAAGTGGGGGAAATTTTTTTATGCAAAAAACTTTACTGTACTTTGTTGTTGTGGTGTTATTTCATAGTCATTTAGCATTGTTTTCTCTTTTCTTAATTTCCCAAAAAACACATCACAAAGAGTAGTGAGAGCGGGTTTATCCAGATCCAAGATCATTGCTGCCCAAACATTTCTTGGAGTAGAATCATGATATTGCCTAAATCTTCTGCAAGCAAAGCCAAGTGCACAACATAGCTACTGTTTCCATCTTCTTGGCACTCAGAGGGGTGTTCCTTGTAATGAAATTGATATTTTAATTTTCTGTTGTCTATTGCAGAGTGAGTTTGGGAATGATGAAGCATGAAACATCACATTGGCAATGTATTAGTATCCTCGCAAGAATGTATGATTTATACCTGGACCTTTAAGGACTCAGGTTGCATTGAGACCCATGAAATTGGAAACTATGCAGAAAACACACACCATTCAGATTAACTCCAAATAGCTGGTAAGGCTGAATTGAAGAGGTTAATTAATTCATTCTGGAGTAATGAAAGCTCAGTCAATGCCTAAATTCAGGCACGGAGTTTCTTGCAGCCTGCAGGACATTGTTGGCTTCATCTATACACCAAAATGCATTGGCTTAAAAAGAACTGGAAGAAGTGGAAGAAAGGTTCATTTAAACCTTTTTAGCTGCCTTGGTGTAGTGTGATGTGAAGTCAAGTGCTTATGTACTTGTAAACATGTGGAAACAAACTTGGGAGCCTTTGGATGCATGACCATGATGGATTACAATAACTCTTTCACTGGCCTTGACATGCAAGAGAAAGATCACACAAACTCAGTGGAATTAAATAACTTCAATTTTATTTATAAGCATTGCAAAAGAATCACCTACTACTAGATATTGTATCTCTAAGAAATACGTGATTTATCTTTCAGCTGGACATTTTTTGATAGATTAAATTTGGATGTCTGTCTGAGCCATAAAATTTATATGAGTTAGACCTCTGGTTACCAAGTCTGTCCTGGGATGGCTGTGACAGAGACAAAAAGCCTGTCAGCCAGAGCCAGATCTTTCTGGCCATCCCTCAAGTCTCTCCTGATCTCCTACTAGATGCTTTAGCAGGTATCTGATCTGGTAATTTTAAAAGCTCCTAACTGATCCAGTGACAATGGAGAGATTGTGATTGTATTTTGCACTGAGACCCAGATTAAATGATTGAGACCTGGGTAAAATCTGGCTGATAAAGTGTAAAGCCAGCTGAAGGTAGGTGGAACTCTCAGCAGAGAGTAAGGCAGTGATGTCTCACCTGGCGAAAGCCATTGCCCTGCAGAGCTCCTTCACATCATCACCAGAACATTTGTTGTTACCTCCATTACAATTTGTATGTTTTCATGGTCTGAATACAGTGCTTCATCATTGCCAACAAGGTCTAATGAATCCTTTTACCAGGCTGTTTTAGACAGCTGGGATGTTACTAAAGACTTGTGTCAGCTGCTGCCTATTCATTGGAATTGTCAAACTACTTTGTAGGTCTTGGGCTGGTTCCCAATGGACTGGTGACCATATCAGGGAACAACAGCAACATTTGACACTAACTGGCACCCATGTCAACTGCCTCAGCTGCTTTCAGCCTCTAAATGTGATCCATTCCCATCAGATGAGGCATGCTGGTGGTAAAGTTGCTCTGCTGCAGCCTCTTCTGCAGGAGCATTGTGTCAACTAACTCAAGCCGACAGGAAAAAACCCATAAGGAAATATTTTGTATGGTAAACCCTGTACTTTTGAGCAGAGCATTTAGCAACCAATTGCTTTTGATATATAAGTAATGTAACGGCAAAAGTTAGCAGTGATCTTGAGGTCTGGCTGTACACACTTGAAGCCCTTGATCAAGCATCAAGACAAATATCAAAATAAATACATCCTGAGCAAGTTCAAGAAAAACAAACTTTCTTCTGACCTCATTGTTAAAAGAGCAATAAAATAAGTTTTAAAGGTTCCTGTAGCACATAACACTAGAAATCACTCATATCACACTTTGCTATGCACTCCTTTCCCAAAAACCTAAGTGTTCAATTTATACAACTGTGCTTACAGGTAAAGCATATTTTTTGAATAAGCAATCATCAGCAATTTCTACAGGGCTAGTGTAGGAAAGCACTTAATAAAGACACATGTGTTTTCTTTAATACCATCACTCAAATAACCACCACAACTTAATTTGTATTCCAAAGTTTGACAGGCTTCAGTAGACTCATTAGCAGATTTTTCTTTAGAATTAATGAAGCTCAAAAAGCCCCAAACAATAAAGCTAATCACAGTCTCTTTCCCTGATCCAAGCTCTATTCAGTGCAGACTCTATTTCTTAGCGATTGTATTTCAAAACAGGTAAATATCTGCAACTTTTTCCTTCATACATTTTTTTTAAATCTGCAGATGCTTGTATTTAAACCAGCATGGCCAGTGTCAGGGTTCTTTGGGTAATCTTTCATTGGACACAAATTGAAATGAAAACATAATAATCTCAATTAAAGAACAAGGCTTTAAAAAGACTACATGGCTAAAGGGGTGGACCAAACAAACAAACCTGCATTGCTAGGAGCAGAGTTGGGCAAGCTGCAGTCCCCATTGCTCATCTAATGTATAAACCTGAGGCTGTATCAGCAGCCCCGAACAAGAGCCCACAGGAGTGCAATGGTATCAGCTGGTTGGATCTTTGCAGAGCCTGTAAAGTACCCTTCAATGTGTCAGCAGAGGGAAGGCATTCAGACAACCAAGCCATGGCAGCTGAATGTCAGCAACAACCTTGAACATCTGGGCTCTGGTCTTGCTGCATTGAAATGACAATTTTATTATGAGGAGAGACTCTGCTTATAAGTGATGTGGAATGCTCACTTACTAGTGATGTTGCTAATGATATGTGCAGCATCCTAATCAGACCCTTATCAGCATTTTCACAGCAGAAAACAAAGCAAACATAAAGCCAATTGCTACTGATCAAATGTCAGCATCTACGGATGAAGGAGGCACAAGAAGCTTGCACAAGAAGCAAGGGTTTTTCTTCTTGATTTGAGTGTTGCACTGGGGAGACCACTCTTTTACTTACTCTTTAAACAGCACATGATTGGTTTAAACACTATGAGAAAGGAACAACTGGCATCTGGCATGCAATATTTTCAAATGGAAAAAAACAGAATTTTCCCTAAAAATTAGCCTTGTGGATTACATGCTAGTAACATGCTGTTATTAAGACACACACAGGGCACAGCAGAGACTTGCAAATCTCAAAGCACATCAGTATTGAACAGCATTATCCACATCACCATCTATAAGCAAAGAGACATCCTCTGTGGAATATATTGCTTGAGCCATTCCCACCTTGTCTTCTTCGTTTGTCAGAACAAATGTCTTCCCTAAGGAAGGCAGAGTCCTCCCATGACTCCTCACTCCCATCTCATAGTTGTGCTGATGATATGACAAATTATTTTTGGGGTGGATTGATATACAAATAGCAATAGTTTTCTGTTTGTGCAATTAGTTTGTTGATTACTTTTATGAGGAATAAATGTTTATGGCACAGAACTAAGACATTTCCCCTTTCTCAAGCATCTGGCCCATCAGACCAAGCCCACTGACCAGGCTCACAGCATGTTTGTAAGTTGCCCATTTAAGATGATTTGAAAACCAAGTCTGATTTTGGCTAACAATGCTGTCCCATGGATGTCCCATGGTCTCATCCTTTATAGATGGCAGGCAGGAACAGGGGATATTCTTTGAGTACAAATGAACACAATTCAAGATAAACCACACGTCATGAACGATTTCTGGCTCAGACCGCATCTTCCATAAAGTAGGAACTAATGGGGGAAATTTTTTGTCTGCTGTGGGAAATAATCCAATCTCCTTTTCAGCTCTGGACATGGAAGGGAAAAGAAAAAAAGAGAAACTGTGCTACCAAAAATATTCAGGCTTGTTTGAAGAAAAGAGCTGTTCAGCATTGGTACATTTTTTCCCTTTCTTCCTTAGTTTCTCATGTGTATTTCTTCATTGAAGCATCAAAGCAACAAAAAATCTCTGGTTAGTTTTTTGGCTTGTTTTTTCCCTGGAAACAACTTTTGCATTAAAAATGGAAGAAACTGACTCACTTGACAAGCATTGCTGGTCTTCATTCTCAGTGACGGATCCTGAAAAGTAGAATAACACCTTATTTTAAAAACACTGTTTGAAAAGTAATACTTTAACATTACAGTAAATCATAAAGAGAGCCTACAAGAAATCAGGAGATGAACAATTTACAAGAGCAGGTAGTCACAGAACAAGGGGCAATGCCTTCAAAAAGCACCAGTAGATTTAGACTGGATACTAGGAGGAACATTTTTCCTGGGAGGGTGGGGAAAGTTGTGGATGCCCCATTCTTGAATGGTGTTTAGAGCTACTTTGCCTAGTTGAGGGTTTCCCCATGTGGACCCTGTCAGGGAGATTATAGCCAGATGATCTTTCAGGTCTCTTCCAACCCAAACTGTCCCATGATTCACTGGACATGTAATATTTGAATATTGAAATTTGAAATATTGAATTTGAAATATCAAAAACCTGACAGAAAGGTTTCCTTTATGGGGAGATAAATTCATTAAAGTCTGATTTTCTTTTTCTGATCTAAGCAACATGAATTGGCTGCTGTTTGACTAAATCTACAACAGTACTATTGTTATGAAAAATATACTTTATTAAACAAGGACGTTGTGAACACCTCAATTGAAGACTGAACCTCAGCTGAAGACTGGCAAGGAAAAGAATTCACAGATATTTTAGAATAAGCCACTTTTGGGAAAATGTCAAGCTGAGATCAGGACAAACATTTAGCCATAATGAAATCAAAGTATAATGAGTCATTGCATTTCTAAGAGAGTGAAGTTAACAGATCGGCCTGGTGCTTTTCCCTGTTACATAAATACCAAAAAAATATGATGGCAGTGAACAGAATTAGAAGAATTCCCCCTACCAGGCACATAAGCAGCCCCTTTAACATGGAAACAAGGAAGGTTTGAACTGGGAAATGACACAAGCCTTCATAGCACACTTTTCTTGAGGTTGTCCAATGAACTCTGTGTGGAATTGCCAGTTTATTTGCATTGGCTTCTATCCTCATCTTCTATCCTCAGCTTCTGTGCTGCTTTCCAAAGGGCCCTGTGTGCAGCAGGGGAAGCGTTGCCAGTTTCAAAGTGAAAGAGACTTTTAAGTCACTTGTGCTGCTGTTCACCCAGAGGGCTTTGGAGCCACAGCACTTTTTAATAGTTGCTGGTTTGGAAGATGTGCTGGATCTATAGTCCTGATCACATTCCCTCTGTATGAATTAGTTTTCTCCCTTAAAGAAGAAAATGGAGAACCCTCTGGCATTCTCAAAGTTTTTCTCTCTTTTGGTTTCTTTATGAACACAGTATTACAGCTTTATACTTTTACCCAGTAATAATTGTAGGTCCAGCTTCAGCACAAAAATATGACCTGTAAATTGTTTTATAATCTAATGAGAAATAATATATTTCACTTGGCCTTAACTACTAACAGAAAATCTGGAAAGCAATAATAAATGTTGATTGTGCCTCACTGTACTATGGACAAGAGTAGTTCTCAACTCCCATGTGCAATCATTTTGCACCTTTTTAGCAGATACAGTCTGAGCCAAGCACAGATATGAACATCTTGAAGCTCTCCACCTGGCACAGAGATTCAGGGGTTGAAGGGTAATTTACTACTGGAAGAGGTCACCATTATTAGTATTCTGAGGAGTAAGAGGTGAGAAAAAAAATTGAAAAAATTGAAAAAAAACACACAAAAACCCAAACAGATGGCATTAATAGAACACAATAATGAGAACACTTAAGAATATAGATAACTTTCATCATATAAATAGTCCCATGGAAGTCAACAAAGCTTTGTATGCTTCACTGTTAGGAATTCTGGGCACTTGGTGCCCTTTTTATTTTGAATCATTGAGATTTATGTGAAATGTGTTCATTCTAGAAACACATTACCTAAGAAATATTTTTGTATTTATATTGACACAATATACAGTCATTGTATGAATTGTATGAATGCCAGAGACTAGAATACCTTTTACAAATATACTGACATTGATCAAGAACTAATATTTAGCAAACGACTTGTGTTTCTCTCACATTCACAATTTTTGTGTCTGGGCTTAGCCCTGCAGACAATTATTTACTTCACTAACTTTTCCACACCAGAGTTCTTGTGGCAGTCTGAAGGCCTATCCTCACCAAGGATAGCTGTTTGAGCACTTCCCTAAGATAAGTTAGTAATTTCCACTTCAAGGACTTTCACATGATACTTATAACTGAGAATAAACTCCTTCATTAAAATGCACAGACTACCAAAAGGAAGGGTGTCCTAAACTATCCTGATGAAGAGCTTTCTTTGGATCTCTTGTACCCAAAATGACAGCCAAACACATCTATGATACTTCTCAAGAGAGAAGAACGCCCCCCAATCAGACTTCAAACTCCTACAGATTTACACCCCTCAACCAAGTACCTTATTGTGTCCAGCTGAAGTAAAGCCTGGCTGTGAGCAAGGGGCTACTGTGAAATGAATTCCAGGGACCCAGTGAGAGCAACAGTTTTTGTAGAGGCAGACCAACATAGCACACCTGCATGACTAGAGAAAACTACACAAAAGGAGAGTAAGAATGCTGGAGGGTGGATGAAATATAGGGATGTGGGAGAAAATGCAGTGGGAGTGTCATGGGTTAGCACTGGCCAGATGTTAATGCACCCATGAATATATGTGTTTTTTCCCTAACAACTACTGTGGGATGTGATCAGGAACAGAGCAGAGCAGGCCTAAAACTTGAAAACAGAAAACAAAACTTTATTACATTACATAAAACAGAAATAGAAAAGAAAACTCTAAACACACACAAAAACAGGAATGAAAACTTCCCAGAACATTTCTTCTCCTCCCCCAGTTTCCACCCCTTACACGTTACCCTCCATGGACCAAAATCTTGGGTTTTAAATCAAACAATCACCATTTAAAAAAACTAATCTTCAATTCAGCAAGGTAGAGAGGAGTCTCTCTCACACCACAGACTGCTCCTCAGAAAACACAGGTCCACCCTTTATGTGTTTCCAT
>VXBR01012324.1:225284-243810 GCA_013400215.1 Cisticola juncidis | reverse complement strand
CTGTTCACTGTCTTCCCCGCCCCCCAGGGGGCTCCAGCTCACCTCAGCCCGACCACGTGGCTCCCCTCCCCCACCCAGCCACGTGGCTGAGCAGGGGAGTGAGGCTGAGATGTTTCCCTGCTGAAACCAGAATCCAAGAGAGGCCGAACCGGGAGTCCTTGCTTTTAACCCCTTGTGACCTCAGAGGCCTGTCCAAACATCCCAGTGGCCAAACCAAGTGCCAGCACAAGACCCGAGGACTGATTGGTTTGCCCACAACTTCCTGGAAAATTCACCTCCCCCCCAACCACGACAGGGAGAAAAAGGAAAGGGGAAAGGAAACAAATTGAAGAAATAGAAGGCAAGGAATGAAGGTAACACCTCTGAAGGTAAAAACTAACCAAAAAAACCCCCAAAAAACAAACAAACAAAAAAACCCCCAAAAAACCAAAAAAAACCCACCCAAACCCAAACCAAACCAAAAAAACAAAAAACAAAAAAAAACCACCAAAAAACCCCCCAAAAACAAAAAACCCAAGAAAACAAAACAAAATGAAACAAAAAACAAAAAACAAAAAAAAACCACCAAAAAACCCCCCAAAAACAAAAAACCCAAGAAAACAAAACAAAATGAAACAAAAAACAAAAAACAAAAAAAAACCCAAACCAAACCAAACAACAACAACAAAAAAACCAAAAAACCCCAGCATTGGTGAGCTAAGAGTAAAAAAGTCACAGGAAACAGTAATTACATCTTGGAAGACTAATAGAAACTTAAAAGGATGTAACAGAAAGCTGAATCATAGACACAAAGCTGTGGGATGAACAAGTCTGTATCATGGCCTGGTATTTAACAGTAATGTTTTTGTAAGGAAGTTGAACAAGATAATTGAAATCTCTGCTAGAAAACAGGTCTAGAGGCAGACCACACAGCTACTTAGACTTCTATACTGGTGCCAAATTTGAAAGGGTGATAGGAGGTCACTGTGGTCACCAGTATTTCATCTCCTCTCTGTAAATTTCCAAACCAACCCTGACAGAGATGACTTTTATTTTTAGCTCTTAAAGAGTAATTGTTTTGCCTGATGAATACACTACAAAGCAGGTATTTCCAAAATATCCCTCACTGCAGAAACACTGATTTTCTTTAGGGAACTGCCAAGTAGCTCTACTTCAGACAGCAATACTTACAATCCTTGCTCTGTGAACACATAGCTGGTGCTTTTTGAATTTGCCAGTTCATTGTGCTTGAGCAGAGCTCACTGGATGTGTATTGACTCAACTGAGAATAATTTTAGGTCATGTGTTAGGAAGAAAGTCTTCTCTAGGAGGGTAGTGAAGCACTAGAAGTTGCCAAGAGAAACTGTGGATGTCCTGGGAAGGTTGAGGGTCTGTTGGATAGGACTTGAACAAAGTTGGTATTGTGGAAGGCATCCCTGCCTCTGGCAGAGGAGTTGGAATAAGATGATCTTTAAGGTGCCTTCAAACCCAAGCCATTCTATGATCCTATGATCAATCTGCCAGTGCCTGCTTTCCCTCCTTTATCTAGTGCTTCTCTTACTCTGCGCAGCTGGACTGGTGAACTCCTCTGGATAATATCAGTATTGTTCTGTTCAGGACTGACAGAAACTGGAATGTTAGTGGTTAGTGACACAAAATATTCTGCCATTTGTGAAGGCAGAAGGGTGCTTTGCTGAGACCAGATTTACACTCACTACTCAACTGAGGGGAAGGCAAACAGTTTTTTGTGTGCTGGGGTTTGAGCCAAGTAAGGGAGAAGGTTGGTAAGAAGGAGACCATGCAGAGAAAATACAGCGCTTTTTATCATGCCAATGCCCATACAAAACTGGTTCAGTCGTAAAAATCTCTTCCCTTCCCTTCCCTTCCCTTCCCTTCCCTCCCCTTCCCTTCCCTTCCCCTCCCTTCCCTCCCTTCCCGGGACTGAGCTCCCGCCGTCGCTCCGGACCGCGCGCCAGGACACGTAATCTGCACATGCTGCCTCTCGAGATTAAAGATCAAAGGGACGTGGCTGTTTCCATCACCCTNCATAACTGGCTCAACTACGCTGATGAGAGAGGCAGCTGTCACCTCACAGAAAGGTCCATAAATCATCAAAAACCCCCAAAGTGTCCCCCAGACTTCCCTCCTGAGGCCTTCCACCAGAGCATTGCACAACATTCACGGTGTTACAACAGAAATGCAGCACTGAAACAGACACTGAAATGCTCCTTCCTCCTGCCCAGGGAAGGTGCATTCCCCCTAAAGCTAAATGTACACTAATCATCTTTGTGTTTCGTGGGCTTTTCCCAGCCCCTGATGGATCAAGACTGTGGCCATCACCTCTAGAAATGGAAACCAAAATTGCAACAATCAAGGCTGGATCCATGAGTGGTGATAGCTTTCTGCACTTTTCCTTTCTTTCACTTTCTTTCTTCTCCTTATACATTTTCTTAAGTGTTATTTTTATGTTTTTATATTGCTATATTACTATGGATAATGATAATAAAAATGGCTGCATACCTGCTTTCCACTGTAACTGATTTGCTGTAAAATAAACCCACACATATAGATGCATATGTATTTATTTTACATACCAATCATTCAGTGTCATCTCACTTATTCTGCCCCAAGAGAACTTTTAACAAGAACCTGTGTTACCTTCATCTTCCCGGGCAGGTGATACCAAGAGTGCACTCAGGACACCCTTGCAGACACTCTCTGGTCTCACGAGTTCTATGCTATTACTTATATAAGGGCTTTTAATGCAATGCCCAAATGTTAGCAACTTGAATACTTCTACTGTTTTTAAAAACTATAAAGAAATTTTGCTGTTTATGTGTATTTCAATGGGCATGAATCTACTTAATCAGAATAAATTTATCCCCATGAGGCAGACCTTCCTCACAAAGAAGTCTCTGGGAGGGCTGAGAACAAAATCTAAGTCCTATATATATTTGTTGAATGATTTTCCTTATCCTAAGAAACCATTCTGAACACAGAAAAATACTGTTCAAAAAGCTACCTAAAACCAGGACAAGACAGTTCTATTAATTTTATTCCTACTCAGCAAAGCAGTTAAACCTGTGCATATATTATAACTTTGAGAACAGAGTTTAAAATTATCCTGCTCATGAGTCCAGATTATCTTCAAGGTACTCAGTATCTTGCAGAATTGCTGTGGTGATTTTGTTAGGATTATTAATATTCCTTTCAGTGTCTAATTGTGCAATTTTCATTCACCTTATGATTCATTGATTAAGTAAGTAGTGCTGGTGAAACTATTCACAGGACTATTACAGAATTAAGTAAAAAATGGCATATTCAAAACTTTATTAAAGGATTCATTGTAAACAACAGAGCAATATTTCTTCTTAGTAGTTTTTGTTTTCCTTTATTCATTAAATTTCCTAATAAAGGAGAAATGAAAACACAAACTTTACAAATCATTGCTAGGTGTGTTTTTCATTAACCTATGTAAGAGTGACACTGTTCTATATTATACTTGATATATTCTGATTTTTTATAGTAATAGTGTAGTAGTACATAAAAAGTGTGAAAATTTACTCATAGAAACAAAAAAATTGATACATACTACAATTATTTATATACATATTTATATTTACATATACATATTTATATGTAAGTGTGTCTATTGAAATAGACATGTATGTATTTATGTATATATATACACGTATTTTATTTATTGATACTTAAATTTTAACATAATATGATCACATAATATGATAATAGAATTTTATGTAAATTATATATAATATGCAAAATATATTTTAGTGCANCTTTCATTAAAAAAACCCAAACTATTTTTAAACACTTTGAAACACATCTTTTTGCCTTCAAATAAAATACAGCTAAGAGGGAGGCACTATCAAAATATTTATCAAAATAATAATAACATATTATTAATATCTATTAAAAATAAAATATTTATTTAATAAAAATAGTTATGGAAACCTTTTAATCAAAAGTTTCAATAATTTTCCCAAAGGATTATGCAGTCTAATTTTCCTCAAAAGCTATTTAAAACATAGAAACAGATTTTTTTAAAGAAATGGTTATCTTGATCTGGCACCAACAATCACGTATTTAAATGAATGGTATAAAAGCCCTGTATACAGGAACCACACAGGATATTTAATTTCTATATGATACTGATGTGTGTTAGGACCTCATGACATACCTGTAGGAGTTAGCATAAGCTAAACAATGCTTACATGTGCTGTTTTTATTTACATTATAATAGTGTATTTAACTAGAAACTCTTAAAGGGAAAATAATCCTCCATGAGACAGTGTAGATGTACTTTGCATTATTCTCACACATACTTGGTTGCACTAGCTACGTGTCTAAGAATGTATTTAACTGTTCTATAATGAATAACAAACTTAGATCCTGTTATTACAAATTTCACTTGTTTGTGTAAAGAAAAATATGATCTTGTTGTTGCAAACTACACTGTTTTTTGCCTTATAGACCAACATCATTTAACTATTTTGCCCTACCTTGAAAACGGTGCTGCTGAGTTTAACAACAACCATGTCTATGGTACTGAATAAGCAGCCTCAAAAATAGCACAAAATCACAACATTTTGGGCTTCTGATTAGTAAACACAGTACCAAATGGTATAACAAGGATTATTACTAAAAGCTGGATTTTTTTTGCATGTGGTCTCTCTGCATCTGCAGAATCATTTCCAAAGAAAGACATTTTATATGTTGAAAAGGTAATTCTAAGCCTCAGCCTCAGCATCTGCAGAATCATTTCCAAAGAAAGACATTTTATATGTTGAAAAGGTAATGCTAAGAAAGGCATATCTTAATTTTTATGAAATCAAATTAAATTAATGATATGTGATAACAATATGTGATAAACAATTTACAATAAAAATTGTAAAAATGAAACAGAGCTTATATTAACTGAGATNGTATATATATATATGTATATACATTCCACATGTTCTACATGCACATACTTGATACTGTAAGCATGTCTATACAGAGGTATGTATACATGTGTTTACATAGAAATACTCACTTTCATTAAAAAAACCCAAACTATTTTTAAACACTTTGAAACACATCTTTTTGCCTTCAAATAAAATACAGCTAAGAGGGAGGCACTATCAAAATATTTATCAAAATAATAATAACATATTATTAATATCTATTAAAAATAAAATATTTATTTAATAAAAATAGTTATGGAAACCTTTTAATCAAAAGTTTCAATAATTTTCCCAAAGGATTATGCAGTCTAATTTTCCTCAAAAGCTATTTAAAACATAGAAACAGATTTTTTTAAAGAAATGGTTATCTTGATCTGGCACCAACAATCACGTATTTAAATGAATGGTATAAAAGCCCTGTATACAGGAACCACACAGGATATTTAATTTCTATATGATACTGATGTGTGTTAGGACCTCATGACATACCTGTAGGAGTTAGCATAAGCTAAACAATGCTTACATGTGCTGTTTTTATTTACATTATAATAGTGTATTTAACTAGAAACTCTTAAAGGGAAAATAATCCTCCATGAGACAGTGTAGATGTACTTTGCATTATTCTCACACATACTTGGTTGCACTAGCTACGTGTCTAAGAATGTATTTAACTGTTCTATAATGAATAACAAACTTAGATCCTGTTATTACAAATTTCACTTGTTTGTGTAAAGAAAAATATGATCTTGTTGTTGCAAACTACACTGTTTTTTGCCTTATAGACCAACATCATTTAACTATTTTGCCCTACCTTGAAAACGGTGCTGCTGAGTTTAACAACAACCATGTCTATGGTACTGAATAAGCAGCCTCAAAAATAGCACAAAATCACAACATTTTGGGCTTCTGATTAGTAAACACAGTACCAAATGGTATAACAAGGATTATTACTAAAAGCTGGATTTTTTTTGCATGTGGTCTCTCTGCATCTGCAGAATCATTTCCAAAGAAAGACATTTTATATGTTGAAAAGGTAATTCTAAGCCTCAGCCTCAGCATCTGCAGAATCATTTCCAAAGAAAGACATTTTATATGTTGAAAAGGTAATGCTAAGAAAGGCATATCTTAATTTTTATGAAATCAAATTAAATTAATGATATGTGATAACAATATGTGATAAACAATTTACAATAAAAATTGTAAAAATGAAACAGAGCTTATATTAACTGAGATCACAGAGGAACACAAGGGAATCCTTGTGAAACAGGTCTTGTTTCACAGTTCAAATGCATCATAAACACTTTTTCTTCTTGCCACCTCGTCAGGAGTGAGTCAGTATTTAGAAACATCTTGAAATACGACTTTTGGTAAATGTAACATACAAACAGTATTTTAGCCTATTGGAGACTTTGTATTGCATACCAGCATTCATAAAATGATGTGGTTTTATATACTTCAAACATTTACACAGTTTGTTATGGTAGCAGATCATACTTTGAAAGGAACTAAACTTTGCAAAAACATCTTAAATCATCCTTACACAAAATTTGGCAGTACAAAGCACAAAATGCAAAGAATTTTTTGATTTGTAAAATTGCTGTGTTAAGAATCAGATGCTTCTCTGTACAAAAGACTGCTTATGGCCTTTTGCATAATTGTTTTATAGTAAGAGTCTGCCTTCATCAAACTTTCACCTAGGGTTTTGAGATAACGACTTGTTATAGATCTTTCTTGTACAGGCTCTATGCACACCCTGCAGCTTGTCAAATGGATCATTCAATAGAGATTCCTTTGTCTTCTTTAAAATATTAACATTTAAAACAGACTTTACCAGCATCCTGTGGTAGATAGATAATTAAATGCAGAAAAAAAAAGGGGGAACCTTCACGTTGGGTCTGTGAAGAGCACACCCCTCTGCAGGTGACTGAATACTTATAGGAATGACAATATTTGAACCATCATGCCTGTCAAATTTCTTGGCCACTTTCGGGTAATATATGTACACAAGTCTATGCAATAAACACTTGAGAACTGTTTCCAGAGTTTGGCTTCCTCTCACAAATGCTCAGCTATGAAAACATGAAATCACTGACACTGAAATAGAAATATTTCTTTGTGCACACATATCTACCTATATCTTCATAACTCATGACTATAAACATTTAAATAACCTCCAGATTCCAAATTTTCTAGTGATACAAATTCAACAAAAGGCTGTGTGTTTTCTCCCAATTTGTTGTTTTGGTGATATACATTCAAGCACACAAGTTCTCACAAGTTTAGGTGTATCTTTACCTTTAAACATGCCTGATGCAGGGCTAGATCCTGAATCTTTGCTTAGAAGGCTTCTACAAGCCATATTACACGTATTTCCATTCTTTAATCCCAGCTCTTCCCTGCAGACAGTGTAGTTCACACAGTTGCATACCATGGAATTAATTCTTCAAGCTGCTAACATACAACTTCCATTGGCTACACGATAAATAGGATATGTAAAACGACCTTGTGTTGTGACCGTGATTAGGTCACATTGCTCTGAGCACAGGATGAAGTGGAACTAGAGAGAACTAGAAAACTAGGAGAATTAGAATCATGGAACATCCTGAATTGGAAGGGACACACAAGACTAAGTCTAAGTCATCACTACTTTCTGATTCCTGTTCTCATGGTGAACAGCACTTGGTGCAAAAGTGGTCGATCAGAGGAGTGGCTCATGAAGGAGCACATCACTCAGGGAGAAGATCTTGGAACCAGGTCGAGGAGTAACTTGAGGCCACCATGTGTTCAAATTGTTTCTGAAGAGTAGATTGAGTTTAGAAAGACAAAAAGACGCACACAATTGTTAATCCAAAAGCATGCAATCATATTAGTAGAGTAAGAGAACTTTGGATGGAAGCTGTGCAGTATGGCCAGGATCAATGTTTTGAAAGCACACAATTGAGCACTGTGGATGTTGACAGAGTTGCTGTGAATGCAATTGTAGAGAACTGCAATCTGCTGGGCTACATGGGCATGGCATGGTGTCAAAAAAGGCTCCACATAAAACACCACCTTGCTCATTTTGTGCTCTTGCCTCTAAAAAACTCAATAAAATCCCAAACAGCAACAGCAACCTCCTACAAATGAAACATCATACTCAGTGGTCCCTCTCTGGTGGGATCTTGAGGGGGAAAAGCCTGCATGTGTTAAAGAGGCCTAATCTTTACTTTTGTGTTTGTTTCCTCATTAGGCTCTACTGGCAGTTCTGCCCTCACACTGAAATCTTGATGGGAAGATGGTATGACAGATTTGGCTTCTCCCCACACAGCTGGCACCCCTGATGCTAAAACCTGGAGTCTGCTGCAGCAGGAAAGTCTCCTCTGGAGTGGGATCTGACTGTCAGTTTCCCACCAGCAACCAACTCCCTCTCCAATGGCACTCAGTGAAGTGGAGGACTATGGCAATCGTTGTTCCTATTAGGGAACTGGTGGAAAGAAAAATCACTGTTTGCTCAAGCATCCATGCTGGCCAAATGCTGCCAGTAATTACTTCTAGAGACTCTGTTCTCCATTTTTAGCATAAATACTATTAAGCCAGAGGCAGGAAAAGTGTTCTGTCTCTCATGGACTTTTAAGAGTTTTCTTGAATGTTTTCTGGGTCTCATCTTGGGTGCAGAAGTGAGGATGCACTTGAAGTGAACATTTGTTTGAAACATAACCCTTCTGCCTCTGACAAATAAGGCAATTTTGAGAAAACACATGGCTGATTTCTCATTTTTGGATTTCTTTACAGCTGTCAGTAATAGGAAAATATGTTTCTAGGTAAAATGGTGTCATGGGTTGACACTGGACAAAATGCCAATGCACCCATGAGTGTATATTTTACCTAATGAACTACTGTGAGATGTGGTCAAGAACAGAGCAGAGCAGGCCTAGAACTTGAAATAGAAAGACAGTTTATTAAACTACATGACAACGGACAAGAGAAAACAAAAGAAAAACCCAACCACCCAAAAGCAGAAAAGAAAACCTCCGTGAACACTTCTTCACCTCCCCCCAATTTCCATTCCATACATGCTCACGCAGTTGACTCCAGCACATTACCCTCATCCATTTGCTTAATCCCTCAGCAACCGTGGGTTCCTAATCCAAATCATCATCCCTTAAAAACAAACAATCCTCATTCCAACCAGGACGAGAAGAGTCTCTCTTGCACCACAGACCCCCCACAGGAAACACAGGTCCACCATCCCGTGTTCCCACATCACCCATGGCACTGCCCGGAGTCTGCCAGGGTGACACCCTCCTTTCCATGTCCAGCGCTCTCACCACCGTCCATGGACCAAAACTGCAATAGGGCTCTTTTAAGGATGTTTGGCCAAGTACCAAAAACCAGCCATCTTCTCACATTGGGACACAGGTCCCCCCCANAGGGGGACGGGACGGGGAGGGGGACGGAAGGCACCTCCAAAGTTCTCCACCCCTCCATCCTAGATGGAAGCTGGACCAGCTCCAGTCCAGCTCCCTCTGTTCCCCACCCCGGGGCCCACCTTGCTCAGCCAGGCCCACCTTGCTCCCCTCCCCCACCCGGCCTAGCCAGGCCTGGGCAGGGGAGAGGAGAAGAAGGACGCTCCCTCTCCGAAAGCGGAGCCAGGAAAAGAGAGGGTCCTTCTGGGAAATCCTGCTTTTAACCCCTTGTGTCCTCAGAGGCGTGTCCAAGCTCTTAGTGGCCACCAAAGGTGCCAACAATCAAACCTAAGCACTGATTGGTTTGACCACAACTTCCTAAAAAAATAACTCACTTCCCCTTCAAACCATGACACATGGGTATCTCTTAGAAACTTATCCCAGCTAAATTTTTCTGGCTAAGTATGGAGCACAAAACTGCCAGCAAATTGGAAGCATCATGGGAGTGGTGCAAGGCAAATTGCTCTGGTTTTGTAAAACAAGCAAAACAAAACTCTTGCTGAAACTGTTTCTAGGATGCTGGTAATAAATTTAGTCCTCTGGACCATTTAGTCTTTACCCATCTGCCTCCCTTCACAGCCCCCCCAAGCAAACTGCTACTAGTGCTATGCAAAATACCATAATAAATATGCATAATTCTGGAGATTTATAGTCATTTTTCAGGATTATCCAATGTGACATTTATGGGACAGAAGCATGCATCATTTTAAATGAGAGTGACAAATATCCTTTTTATTTCTATAGTATTTTTAATATTTCCTTGAACTCTCCTGAGAACAGTGTGAGCTGGCAGGAATTTGAACAATATATTTTAAAATTCAAATACTTGACTAGCATACTACTTTTTAAAGCTTCAGATTTTTATGTGTATCTGGGAGGTATGTGTGTATGCATGTAAGACTGCATTATCTTAATGCAGATTAATGTGTAATGAGAAAAAATGTTTCTGTAGGTATTTTATATGTTACTGTTCTATTCCCTACAGATAATAATTGAGAATAAAATATCTCATGTATTGGGCTGATTTCTGCAACTGAGTTTGATCTAATTACTTCAATAATCTGGTTCACCACCTAAGAGAACAACTGAGCAAGGTTTTCTTCTCATTTTTATTTTAACCACAATGACATGGATTTGCCGCTATGGCAAACTGCAATTGTGTTCCAGATCTGTTGTATGTCACAGAACTTTGGATTGATTTTTATTGGAGAAATTAACTGAGATGTAGTCAAAAAGCTTATTCGTTTTAGTGCTTAGTTACTCATTATGAGCATTTTCTTGTTGGTATTTTGAGTGGCCAGCACACCAGCTAGATCCTCAAATTTATGGTTTCAGTTAAGATTAGTAAAGTTACTTGTAAATGAAGGTGCGATGCACTCTGAGATCTCAAAATATCAGTGGATATTTACCACACAGTGCAACAGAAAGACTGACAAATCTAGGTTTTTACAAACAAAGTATTTAAATTGCCTGTTACATTGCAAATAACAGTGTTACTGGATACTGTTGTAGAATTAATTAATTTGTAAATCAAAATCTTTACACTGCTAGATGCCTCAAAATATCCACTAGTAAAACATGCAATGTCATTATTCTATGAATCTTTCAATCTTAAGAGAAATTATTCTATATCTTATTTAATTATTCTGTATCCTATATATGTATATCTAAGATATGTAAGATATATACATACCTACATAATATATACATACGGAGGGGGAGGTGGGCTGTCCTAAAATACATTCTCTTCCGGTGTGTAGAGAGGTGAATTCCCACTCCTTAATGGGGACTGTTGTCTCTCCAAGGAGGAGCAATTAAGGGACAAGACTGAGGAGAATCTCCCTGCAGGCACAGTTCTGATATCCCTTCTCAGAGTTGGCAGCTCAGCAGTGTTATCACCATTCCTGAGTGCTGGATGGGATTTCCTCCATCCTTTGGGAACAGGAAAGGAGATTTATGTACACCCATACATCTCTACCTACCTATCTACCTATCTATCTATCTATCTATCTATCCATCCATCCATATATCCATATCCAGATCCAGATCCATACCCATATCATTTCTATCTGTGTATCTCTCTCTCTCTATCTATCTATATCTATATCTATATCTATATCTATATCTATATCTATATCTATATCTATATCTATATCTATATCTATATCTATATCTATATCTATATCTATATCTATATCTATATCTATATCTATATCTATATCTATATCTATATCNATCTCTATCTCTATCTCTATCTCTATCTCTATCTCTATCTCTATCTCTATCTCTATCTCTATCTATCTATATCTATATCTATACCTATATCTATATTTATATCTATCTATATACCTGTATCTATATCTAATCTATATCTATATCTATCTATATCTATATACTTGTATCTATATCATCTATCTTATCTATATGTATATAATCTATCTCTCTATCTATCTCTATCTCTCTCTATCTCTATCCACATACCTATTAATATCTATATTAGTTATATCTATATCATCAATATCTATATCGATATATAAGATATCTAAGATATATGTATCTATCGTATATGTGTGTGTATGTATGTACATATGTGTGTATATATATATATGTGTGTATATATATGTTATATATGTTTTTTGAGATTTGCTTTAATTTCCCTCCAAAACTATGATTTATCATTTTATTTATGAAAAGTAAACCGGAATTAAACAGAAAGGTTTTTCAACTGGAACATGGTAGATGTTGATAGATATTTCTTTTGAATTGCTGAGCAGCAAAATACGATAATTTGGTGGCAAGATTCTGTCTGGTAATCACATAAGAAATTTGTAAGGAACATAACAAAGATATTTATTAATTACTGCTGCTAAAACAGCTTTATTTAACTTAGAAGTTTTTCCCATCTATGAATGGAAAACAAACTTTCCTTCGAGTGGTCTGTCAACCAAATAATAAATGTCAAGTCTAAATCCCATATGGAAATCAGTTGGATGTTATCCTGGATAGTCCTCAAGATGTGAATGAGGGTGGGAAGCTTCCCTAGCTCTGCAGTCACAGAGACAGCCAATTTATGGGAATGGGCACATACTGTGTGTCCTGTACCTCCCCCTCACCCCAAGATTTGGTCTGAGCTGCCTACCTTTCACAGCAAACCACAAACCAAGGACAGCATATCAGTAATAGTGCCCTGTAAATTAACTTGACATTTGAAGGAGGGAAAAAAAGAATCAAATGCTAAAAGATTACAAAAGACATGGAAAACAAAAGCCACTCGGGATAAGCACTACATATAGTGTGGATTTAAGAGCTCTGGAAGGTGGTTATTCTCTTGCAAGCAAAACACTCAGCCCTCCTTCTCTTTGTTAAGCCAACTCAGTCACTCTTTCTTAAAGCCCCAGCATCCACCAAATAAATAAAAGAAAAAGGTACTTTCACAAAACAGCCTCCGTGCAGCCAAATAACACCAAGGAACTGCTAGCTCTGGGCTCGCCTTCATCTCATGCCCCTAAAACTGTAATTTTTGGAAATATGCTGTCGTTAAAGGATAAATTATAATTATTGATATTAATTCACTCCTAACAAACCATGCTAGGTAACTAAGATGTATGCCAGTATTTTACGATTGGCGAGCAGCCTGTGAAACATGTGAGGCACCACTGTATCTTGAAAATCAGATTAAAACAAACACTTCATTTTCCCCTGTACTTGAAGTTACAAATATTTTTTTCCCTTTGTCAAAGGACACTTGAATTAAGAACAAGCAGTTGATGGACAACCACCTGCTTCTGTGACCCTGCTTGCAGTACAGATAGCAGTAGGATACAGAGAGACAGAGCTGACACAGACGTCCAGGAATGTTATTTATTATGCTTTATTGTATCTACATGTCCCCACCTCTGTTCCTCTCCTCCTCACTTCTCTATCCTTCCTTTCTTCCTCCTGTCTTACACACACACACACACACACACACACACACTGCCCTCTGCAGAGCTGGCAGTACTGCATCTCACAACTGCCTACCTTACAGTTTACAAGCTGAGGAGTGTACTGGTAAAATTCCCAGTCTTAGCATCCTTGCTTCTTGTTATTCACAGATTTATTTACAAGTCCTTGTGTTCTGCTTTTTTCCTGTTCCTACAATTTATATCACTGGTAGCCCTATATCCTTGCAGGAATTTTGAATAAAAATCAATATATAACTGGCAAATATTCTGTATTTCCATAATTTAACTATTTGAGGGTTTTTTTTAAAGACACAGTTTTAAGAGCTTTATGGACTTACAGATACATGAAAAATAGGTTGATTGTGTTTTTTAGTACTTCAACTACTTAAGGTTCTGTTTGTGTAAAACAGCTTGAATAAAGTAAATTTATATACACATAGATACCTGTGTATGTAAATGCATTTGAAATGAAAATGTTCATAACTCCTTGTCAAGTGATAAGTGAAAAGATTTTTTGCAAAGGAGTTAAAGTGTTAGAGTAAGAGTTACTAATTTTAATTTTTCTTTTGGTAGAGAGTAAAGAAAGGATTTAATTAGTTCAAAGGAAGCAATTCCTACTTAGCTAATTTTCACATCTTTAAGAAAGCCTTTCATTGGTACATTTTACAATTGCCAAATGAATATTTTCTTTCTGTGAAGAGAAGGATTTAATGAATGACTTATTTTCTAAATATTTACATACTTGGGCTTTATTCTGCAAGTTCTTGCAAGTTGCAGCATTTACCTGAGTAAACCTCTTAATACAAATAAATTACTGATCCAAACAGTTTCTTTTAGGTAAATTTGCTGAATCTGGCTCTAAAAATTAAAAATCCTTTTAATATTAATCCCATATACTAGTTCTATGCATTTTTCTCCTCCCAGTTTTTTCCTTTGAGATCCACTTGTGAAAAAATAATTGCTATTACTTTTCCAGAAGCAAATATAAATTACTTCTACTGAGCTACAACAATAAAAGAATTTCACATGTACATATATAACATCTACTTCCCCCCCCCATTTTTATTTGAGGCAAGAAGATTTTCCTTACAAATTCTCCATAAGTAAATACTGTTGCTCTTAATGTGGGCTTACATGCCACATTATTAAGTGAGAGCAATATCTTTCAAAAAGATAGTTAACTCGCAGTCAAATGCAGAACCGTTAACATTAGCATTATTCTGTCTGAGGCTTAAAGTTTATTAATTCCAGGGCTTGAGGTTTTATTTTCTTCTGTAAATAACCATAGTGCTTTCACAAGGCATTGCCTCAGCAGTAAAGCAATTTAGAGCAGAGGATATTTTTATACTACATTCATTGGAAGAGGGGAAGAGAGGCAGTGAAGTAAGATATACATGTATTTGTAATTCATATTTGTACTCTGCCTCTATTGTACTCGGAGCTTCCATCATGGCTGAAATTGGGAGCTGGCATCCAGGCAGTGCAGCACAACTGTAAAAAACACTCGCACCAAAACACAGGACAGGGTTTTTCTCTCTCCTTTCATTTGTGCTGCTAACTATTATCATGCTGATTCTATTTCAAAAAATAAAAGTAAATAGCTGTGGGTCAGGGAGGCATATCTGGTCAGTCTGTTAAACAACACTATCCATCCTTCTGGTCCAGAACAGAGATCTTTTCATTCTGGACTTTCAAGAGCCTCAGTCTACACACTCAAAAATACGACAGAAAAATAAACTGAAATAAGCTGGCAGTAAATATTTAAATTCTCTACTGCTTGGTCTTTATACTTAAGGCCATGTTTCAGATTGTCCCCTCCCCCACTGTACTTTTGCTTATTTCACCTCATTTGCATGACCTTTTAATGCAGCCCTTTTAGCCTTTTTTCTGATATAGAGTGCAGCACGGTGACAAAGCAAAACTTGTACACAGAGAAAACATTTTCTCTTCTTTAAAGTTGTTCCAGCTATCCAGTAGTAACATTTATCAATATAATTCAACATTTAATCAGATCTAAGTTCTTGCTGATAAAATACTTACAGACTCATTAGTGCTTGACAAAATAAGAAGTCAATGTCTAAACTGTCTCCAAAAGACTTTCACTTTTATAGACTTTTAATATTTCTGCTTAAGAGTTTAGGCAAACATAGTAGTGGGAGGTAACAATTTAAGTACCTGTTTATTTATGACAAGTGAGATATCTGCTATATGCCTAACTATATGTAGCTTCATAAAGTAATATTGTAAACTGCTGAATTTGACTGATACAGCTCAACATGGACAGCCAGGTTTCAATTCCAAAGATTTCTGTTGCCTTACATCTGAAAATAAAAAGATTGTGACCCCTTATCATTTTATTACTTTTTGGTTGTTCTTATACTGTAACAAGTGTGTTTTGTATTATGGAAATTTAGGTCTGATTCATTTAGGTTTCCACTGATTTCATGGATCTGCCAATGAGAGGGAAGGTTTCAGCTTCTTGGTTTCTGTCCAGAAGCAGGTAATAGAGGCCTTAAAGTCATCCCCTTGAAGGAAAAAAAATGTCCCAATGGCTGCTCCCAGAACACAGCAGGCCCCACCTTGGGGGAAGCAGGAATTAATTTTAAAAAGTCTTTTCCTTCAGTAGAATTCTAGAGTGTAAAAAGGAAGGGATAATCTACATGAAGCTTGAACTTCATCTTGTGATTCTATAATATTAAGTACTTTCCCTACTGAAAGATTCCTACATGGGAGATTATTTCTAAAATCACATGGAAATACCGGACTTATTCAAATACAATATCATTAAATTTCTTTCCAAACAAGATTTTAGTGTTGCTCAGTTTTTACAATACCACCATCATCACCTTTCCATAGAAACCATAGAAGGCAAAAAGGTATTTTCTTTCTCAATGGAGGGTGTTGTCACACCATTCTTAAAGAACACTATGCTGTCTTCTTTATCGTGTTTAAGAGCATTTTCAGCAGAAAACATGGTTACACCTTATAAACATGATGCAGCATAAATAGAATAGCTCCACAGTAAAAGAGAGGAAATATTACCTGTAGGAATTTGTCCATGCCTTTCTGGTAGCTGCCAAAATTACTCAATTTAGGCAACTTTGTTCAGTGCATATTTTTAAGCAAAATAGTGAGATCTGTAGTGCTTTTAATTGTTAGTTATTTTGTTCAAATTGTTTCTTGTGCTGAGTTGTCAAGTCATCTTTCATTTGTGGAAAAAAGCAGTTGTTTATGGTTTTTATGGCATGTTTTTTGGGGGGGGATTTCTATAAAAATTGACAGATAGTGTCTGGAAGTATGCATGAGGGGGCTCAGAGATGTCAAAGCATCACTCAGACTACCAAAGCCTCAGTGAGTTCTGCACACACATCCATACCAATGCTCTGTGTGCTGTCTTTCCCAAACCAAACCTAGTTCCTCATGCAATAGTTTCACAGTTTAGTTAAAAATTATATTTAAAAGAAATCTAAAAGGATTTGTTGTATCAAGCATATTATTATGCTGGCTTCTCCCTTGCTGTGGGTGTGGTTGGCACGGAAACCACCACACTGAACAGGCAGCCTATGCAACACCCTCTTCTGCAGAAGACAACAGGAAAGAACCCTGTTGGCTGCTCACCATCAGCTCCCACCAAGAGGTGACCATCAACATGACCCACATCAGTCACCCTGGTGTCTCTCTGAGGAGACATGGAATGAAGATCATCCTGTAAACCACAGGTTTTACAGAGCTTTAATGTGAGATGCCTAACAATCCCTTTAAGATCTCACTCTAGGCACTTTTCCCATGTAGGAGAAATAATATCAAAGTCAAGTGTTATGGACAGATCTTGCAGGAGTGAGTTTCACTGAAAGAGTTTCAAAGGTCAACTCACACTCCATAGTGAAATATTTAACTTATAGTGCTTTGTAATGATGCTGTTAACTCAAATACACTGCCCAGGATGAGAAATCTGCAGGTATAGGAAGTTGAAACTACTGGGGCAATGTCAACAGGGTGCTTTTCCTTCATTAGACACTTATGTAGCTCACAGAAATCAGCTGTGGAAGATTTCTGAAGACAACATGTTTAAGAGTCATCACATCCCAGCTGAAAATTTTGAACATAAACTAGAGATGAGGAAAACAGACTTAAAACTAACTTATTCATACCTTGCCCTTCCATACCATCTCCAGGAAAAGCCCACAAGACAAGGGAAAACAATTGCCTTCATAGGAATGAAGTCCTGAAGAGTTTCCTTGATGACTGTTAGGTGCAGAAATATATGGGCTTTCCATGGTAGCAAGAGGGGAAGGCTGGAGAGAAGGTTTTTTAAAATTTGTTTGGTTTTTTTTCTCATTTTTGTACTCTGACTGGACTGGTGATAAGTGAAACTATCTTCCCCAAGTCAAGTCTGCTTTGCTTTGGTGAGGGATTGCACCAACTATCTCTGCAGATTGTCTTTGATCATCTTTTGTATACTTACAACAAAGACATATTTGATATGTTTTATTATTTAATAAATAATACTTTTTATCTAAAATTATTTCTAAATCAATATCCCTATTTGGCTATATAAGTAATATAAGATTTTCTCTTGCTTTGCTAATAATATTTTGGAATGAGACTTTTAACGCTTGTGGATGTGAATGATAATTTCCACATCATGAGTGTTTAGTAATTGTTTAAAGTTTTCTGTTGGTGATTGTTTTCTGCAATAAACTACTTTCTAAGACTATTCATGCACAGAAGAGCAGAGACAACTACAGTGAATCACTCAAAGATGTGAACAAACATTTATTGCCATTGATGCAAGGTATTCACCAGCCTCTAATACAGAAGGGAAGCAACAGCTGTAGGCATTCAAAGTCATCTCTGGAGCTTTCAACAGACTTAAATCAGGAAAATAAATCTGTTTAGGGTTGGTTTTGGCCTATTCATCAGGTAGATTCTGTACTTGGACTGACATACCTGCTCTGAGGTAGTAGCTGTTTTGGGTGGCTCACCATTGCAGTTGCTTTCATCCCACCTTATGTTGCTGGAGATGGTGAGTGAAAGCATTATTTCAGTTTCCATTGTTAAAATCTGATTTTTCTTTATATATGTGCAAACATTCATCCAGATACACACGTTTTTATATGTTGATGTTATAATCAAATACATGTATTTTCTCTCATATGGAAATTTGAAAAAAAAATCCTACTCTTTACAAAAA
>VXBR01012324.1:207520-222866 GCA_013400215.1 Cisticola juncidis | reverse complement strand
AAAAAAAGAGAGAGAGAGAGGGAGAAAGAGAGTACCCTTAATAGGGACAAGTTCAGCTCTCCAAACCTGTCAAATTCAGCACCATACTCTAGCCTACTTGGCAGAGCTAGAGGAGATGCCCAAACTAAGGAGTTACATAGATTAAGCTGGCCTGAATCCAGCCAGCCTAAATTCTATCTAAATCCTTCTGCCTGTCATTATTATTGGCTGCCTCTAGTTCTTGTATCTGCAGTGAAAGTCACAACTATCCCCCTTCAACAGGAATGGGCAATTTCTAGATGAGGACACTCAGTCTTGCTCAACTTGCAAAGAAATATTCAAGATTCATCAAGTCATAGAGGTAAAAATATAGAGCAGATAATGCTGCTGCTGTATAAGTTTTATGATTTCTAAAAATGATAAAAACCCTCTTTCTAGTACATAAGGAAAGTTCTATTTTTTCAGAATATGAAATATGAACAGACACCACATCAACTACATCTTATCCACCTTACTGACCCAAGTCAGCTGAGCTGAACATAAAACTGGTTATATCCAAACCCTTTTCCATGGAGGAATGCACCTTGATGCTATTGGCTATCTTGGTGAGTCTTGCTGTATCCCTAACAACTGGGAAGAAACTATACTGGAATTTAGATGAAACTTCATCAAAAATTTCCAAGAAACGGTTGCACAGAACTGTAAGGTAATTTGCTTTCCTGTGTTCACCTTAAAAGCAGTTCTTAAATTAATTAATTAAGAATACCTTGAATTAAGATATTTGCTGCCTTCCAAGAGACTTAATTTTTTATAGAATACTGTTTTCCACCTTTTTCTAGATAAGCTACATTTTCCATTGTCTTACTTGTACTAGAGAAGACCAGCACCTGATTGACATATATCTAAACAAAGACTGGGGTGAACAATGACAGCAAAATCAGTCTGAGATCTTACTAATGGTTTCACTGATTGGAGACAGCACTAAAAATTCTGGAGAGATTAAACATTTTGTTGAACTTCAAATTAATAAAATATTTCTTAAATTAGGTGGTATAGAATGTATTGTATTATAGAATAATGTATGTTTTAATACTTTCAACAACATAAGCATTCCATTTACTTCTAGAATCAGAGACCACTAGAACTTAGAGCGCCATATGCATAGGTATGGATATGAACACACATTTTTGTGCATACTCTTAAAGAGAACTGTATATATATGTATTGTAACAAATTTTAACTTGGCAACAGGTGTGTAATTGACACAGTAACTAGGAAGTGCACCAACTTTTGCCTTTAAGATATGTTTAGATAGCTATAAATCTTCCTAGTACAGAAGACATTCATTATCTTTGAATTAACTTCTGTAAAAATGAGTTTTGACAACTGAAAGAAATGAATTATAAAGTTGTGAAAAACGTTTTTGTTCACATTTTTCTTAATATCAGTCTGGTCCTTTGTATTTTTGGAGTGAGGATTTTGCTATTAAGAACCTAGATTTTCTACCCCTTGTTTACAGACTTCCCATTGAAATCAGGTCACACCTTTGGATTAAATGGAATTTCTGAACATGAAACATATTGTTTGCACTGGGTTTAGCATTTTGATTTGTTTTCTGATAGTAATTTGAGTACCCTGATTTTTTGGCGGGTGCAGGTTTTTCAGGTTGCATAAACAACAGTAATGTTGGCAAGTTATTATTCCTCCCAGCAAAGGTGGCAGAAGCACAATGTACCTATAACATTAACATGCTATCAACTTTGTCTTGCTTAAATTATTAGGAGAAGCAGAATTTTATTTTACTCAACAGATATCTTACCAAACGGTGTTTATCATTTACTTTTTTCAACACAAACCATTTTTAAAATATGCTCAAGGGAGAAACAATTGGTGAAAGATATTTCATAATAATTAATATCTTTCTAAGGCCAGACTACTATCCATAATGAAGAGGCCATACATAATTTATGAAACCTTGATGAAACAGAACAAGGCAGATATACCTCAGGTCAGGGCATATTTTCTGCTGCTTTTTAGCTAATACCATTTAAAGAAAACATTTGAAAAGATTATTCCATAGCAAGGAAATTGGTTTTCATGCATATCACTTGGCAAATTGTAGTTGTCTCATTTATGTGTGTACACCTTACTGTGGCTGATTTTGACCTCATTTTATGTCAGGTCCACCCTGATAGAAAAGAATTAAGCAAATTCTGTAAGCAAAACCTGTTCTGGTGAAGAGTTAAAGAAAGAAGAATTTGTGATTTTTCTAGCAGAAGGCTTAGTACTAATATGCTCTTAAGTTTACTGCCCACACTATCTTTTTAAATTGTTTGATTTTCTTGTAGTGGAATCTCTGAGGTTTTAAAGGCTCTACAAACCAACCAAAAGTGATACCACTCCTATTTTTGACATGATGTTGAGTATTGTTAGGTGAATAACTAGTTGATTAACCTTCAAGAAGGTGCTTCATTATAGCAGAAGTCTGTGCATCACTGTTAATGAAACATGCTCCTAGAAAATATCTATGAAAGCTTTTGGCTTCACCAACCAAATATCCCTCAGAAGACATGACATCCTCAGGTTTACCCATTCTGATTCTTTCCTTTGGCCCCAGGCAAGTGGAACACTTTCTGCAGTTGACATTGTCAGTACACAGACAGCTGGACATACCTCACTTCAGATTTCTTGCCTTTCAATAATATTATCTCAGTTTGATGGAGGAGATCTCATGCTGGTCTAATTCCAGAAATAATTTCAAAGACATCTCAGCCATTCTTCTCAGGAAGATAGGTCACTATCCATGCTCTGAAACACAGAATTATTAAGAACTTTTGAAAAATGTTTGCTATGAAGCTTACTCATTTTTTAAATTTAAATCTAACTATGAACGACAAAACCACCCTTCTTTGATTCTATGTACAGTGCACTGATGCAGATGTGTGCTCCTCCACCAAGAGATGATTCACTAATTTTACAGGTAACATGACACACAAACACTGACACAAAAATGTTTCCTGTGTTTTTCTCCTTGAGATTCTTGTCTTAATAAAGTCATTTGTATTAGAGTAAAAGGGCAAATGAAATAGAAATACGCAGTCCCTAAGAAAACAAAAAGCACTTGAAACCCCCTAGTCTTAACCCTAATTTTGATAATATCCTGTACTTGACCTATAAATAAACTCTACCTCTCTATATACCTCTATTGATGTGAAAAGGGATAAAAACATAATTTACTGTTTGCCAAAGTGACTGTGAGGATTTTTACAGGTATACTGTTTTAAGACATTACACAATAAGTATTACTACTAGTGAAGGCTCATGCAATAAATCTCTTAGAAAAATATTTTCTAGACAAAAATATCAGCTTAGAGCATGACCAATACATAAAATAATTTTGCAGGAGTGAAAACCATCTGTTTAACTTAGTGGGGTATTTTTTGTACTTAGCTTGCTACCATTTTATCAGCTGAAGTTCTAAACTCTTCGAATCTAATCAAAAAGACCAGACTAAACTCTTTTTCAAGTGCAGAAACACAAGCAATCTGGACTGCATTGAAGCTGTCCCATTTTGTCTGAAATCCAACTTGAGCTTGGCTTTCCTTCGTTATTTCCATGGCCCAGGAATAGGTGATAGGTTGCAGACTGTTTCAGACCATATGTGTCTCATTGCTTCCTCACCAGAAAACATCACATAAAGGTGGATGGCTGACTCCACTTTCTGGCAGCCATGAGCAGGTCATGCCACGCAATATTTAGATACTCAGTGAGGGTGGAGCTAAGATCTACACAAGGGTCACCTGTCTTTAACACTAGGCCAAATATATCAGCAATCTTGCAAGCAGCCCCTGCAGAACTGGGAAAAAGAAATGGACACTGGTTAAGGAGTGTGGGAACACAACTTCCAGCAGCAAGTCCATCTGATGGCACCAGAACTCCTTTCCAAATTCAGCAGTGTGCATACCACACACATAAAGCAGAATTGCATCAAGACATACTCCAAAGCACATCACATAAATAAAAGAAGAAAGCAGACAACTGAAATGCTAGCTGCATGCTGTTGCCAAGTGTTGAGCATTGGAAAGCATACCACAGAGATGTAAATATACAAAGAAATTTAGGGTTGAGAAAGACTATTTTTAGAGCACTCACATGGTGTGAGAGAACACATGTTTTCCAGCATTCATTAGGTTAAATTATCAGAACATGAATATTACATATGAATATTGCCTTAATATAATAACTGTGTGCTTTGCATGTCTAGGTAAAAATACACTTCTGGTGGAAGGACTGCTGAATTATTCTGTGCCTGTGGTTAGCACAAGCTCTCATTCTGAAGCTGTAACAAAGTCTAAAGACAGTCTAAAGAAAAGAGAGATGGAAAGACATAATTTATAACTTCAAGGCAGTGCCATTAAGATACTCAAGATGTGTAAAATATCTTTTTTCAAATTTCAAAGGTAAAAAAATGTAACATAGGTAAGGACTGTGAATATATATACACAGATATATCTGTATATTCACTGTATATATCCTCCAGATATCGTCATTCTCTGAAGTGAGTTCATTTTGTATTTTAAAGGACGTAATGCAATAGCACATTTTTGTAGAAAATATTTCTCAGAAGTACCTTGCTAATCATGTTAGAAACATACTAGTTGCTGGCTTTTCTTTCTTTTCATTAAAAAGTGAATCACATCCAAAGGCTGCATTATGCAGCTAGGAGCTTCTTCTCCTTCACCCTATTAATGTGACTTTATGTGCAATGAAATGTTCTTACCATTTAGCTGTCTTTCAGGTTGTGTCAGGCTGCAATGCAAGATGTGTTTGCAGAACAGCCTTAACAGTAATGCATTGTCCATCCCTGATGCAGCTGTTTCATAAAGTCACCTCCCCAGCTTGAGTTTATTTGTATGACTAATGCACATAGAGCTAAGCATGTGCATTCAGCCCCAAGCCAGTAAATGTTAGCACAGTGGCAGGGAAGTGAATCTGTGCAGAAGCCCCCTGGATTCAGTATGGGAACGCAAAAACTTGCCACTGTTGGAAACAAGGCGTTTACAGGACAGGGACCTTTGAAAGAAATTAAAACACAAAGCAGCTCAACTCTGCTTTCATAGAAACACGTTAAACAAGCACACAAAAAACCTCTTTACTCCATTCTACTTCATTTCCTAGTAATGCAATTTCAAATAATATCAGAAGACTTTATGCTGGGAAAAGGAAGGACCATTCAACAGAACTACCTCTGAATTAACTCAGTTTTGAAAAAAAGAAATACAGGATAAATCACTAATGTAGAATTCTCTTACTTTGTTGTGTTTATCTTCAGATAATTTCTACCAGAGTGCCATTCTACAAATAGCACTTTCTGACTGCAGTCCTCACAAACATAGTCCAGTATCCTACTCCTGAAAATAAGTTACTATCTCATTGGAGTAACTGCATCTTCAGCCTGAGTTGCAACAGGGGTACACGTGAGTAAGGGCTGTCTATAGTGAAGCAATTTTCTATGTGAGTGAAAGACCTTCCAAGAGGAATTTAACAAAAAGGACCTCAATACTGAAATATCTGCATTTAATGTTATGCACCTGAGCCATCTAAACACCCTATAGGGGATTCTTTAATGCATAAACATTTGCAAAATGGGACATGCTTTTGATGCACAAGAAGCAACAGATTTTAATCTTGTTTCAATACTACTGATGTAGTTTCTTCTTTTCACTAATTTACATGATCTTTAGTTCAATTTACTCCTAGTAATTCAATTAATTAAGCCTTAGAGCCAAGACAACAGGGGTAATTTTGATTCAATCTCACTGCTAAAAATAAATGGTAGGGTGGAGAAAGTGGATGAGGCAGAGGAAAAGAAAGAGAGAGAGGAAGATTGGGTTAATTCAGTACATCAACAGATATGTGTGCTTAAGAAGTGTCAAACCTACCTTTTTATATGTTTATATACACAAGTGTAGTGTTTATATGTACACATGTTCATATATATATATATATATATATTCATTAATTTGGTATATGCTGGGTTCCAAAACAGTACAATTTCTCTCATGAAGGAGACACTCCAGAAGAATCATTTTATTTACTGACAGCATTTAAGGGATTGCTAACTTTTTATACCATGTGTATGGGATGCTCCTGCTGTGAACTGGGTGAAGAAAGTTAAATTTGTAGTGATTTTTCCATTGAATATGAGAAACAATCTCTTGAAAAGTTAAACTCTTGCTACAACTTCAAACTTTTGAAAACAATTTGTTAAAGTCAGTATTTTCCCACAGATTGCCAGGCTTTATAAACTGTTTAAAAAACTCCTTGACTAAATATGAGAACAATTTTTAGAACCTGATTAAGGTCACATAAAAGGCTTTCTTTCATTAATAGTTTTAGCTACATGTGCCATACTGCAGATCCTGGTGAGACAGAAATTATAGATAAGCTAGAGCTGCAGCTATTGAAAATGCTAGCTTGTAAATTTTAAGACTGATTAATAAATAAATAAATGTCATATTTTCCAGTCCAAAAGAAACAACTTTCCCAATTCAATGGAGGCATTAAATGTGCCCTCTCCAGGCTTCTTAACAATGGTCACTCCATTACCAGCAGCTCAGGAGAGAGTTACATGACTCACATCTCCATACCTGGGCAAAGGCCCTTTAAGCATCCTCCAGTATGACAGCTTCCTGCTGCTGCTGCTGCAGACCGAGTCTCATTTAGAGCTTATTCTTGCTCTGACAGCAGCCTCAGGCCCTTGCTGAGCATCCCTTCCCTTGCTCACATCTCTACTGCCTTGCAACAGCCCAGCTCCCAGTAAGGTCTGTTACCCAGGGGATCTGGCTATCACTCACCACACATCTTCTATCACTGCTCCTTAGAACAGCACCCCCTACACTCCATGGCCTGCTGCATCCCTGATTTGCCCTCTTTTTGTGCAGAAGCAACACCCATCCCCTTCAGGAGCTTGTTAATGATACCCACCCACACCTCTCTTTCTCCCCAGGTATGATTTCAGGCACTCACCACTTCCAGGTGATGCTGACAGGTGCTAGTGATGCAGCAATTAATCTACCACCACTCTTACAGTGTGTTGTGGGCAGCATCTCTGTGAGGAAATGGCTTCCTGGCCTGAAAACACTAGACTTTTACTAGCAAAGCAATGTCTTCCAGCAACTGAGTTATCAACGCTGATTCTCGTTTTAAATATTTTTGTTCTTCCTCCCAGGTTCTATGTCAAAATATCCCTCTTTTTCATTCTAACTTTCCAAAACATATTTTCAAGGTGATACTGCAAATACTCTTCCAAGTAATCCCCTCAAGCAGCTGTGCCATTTGACTGCTTATGCTGAAAACACAAGAAAAAATACCTGAAAATAAACTAGTCAGATGACTGATCTTAATCCTTTTTGGTATAACCTCTACTGTAATATAAACAGCAAAATGACACTAAGAATTTGTAATTGCTATAAGGAAAAAACCCAGGCATTAATATATTTATACTTGAAAAACTGGTTTCTACAAGTATTTTTCCATTTATTTCAGCATCAAGGAGTAAGTGCTTATCATTTCTGGAAAAACGGAGGGCATTGGACAAGAAATCTGAAGCAAGATATGCTGTGAAATTTGTCAGGGTGAAAACAACCCAAACTCAAACTGTGCTATCTTTGGTTTCCCTACAGAACATCATTAAATAAATCTCAGGCTTGAGAAGTACTGTATCTCTTCTGTGTAGAATGAAAGACACCAAAATTCTGATCAATTGTTCGTTTGCTACTGCATGACATCAGTAGCAAAATATCGAAAAGTTGCAAATAACAGTAAAATAAAAGACTTTATGGGGAAAGTTTATAATGTACTCAGAAGATCCTATAAAAACACTGATTGTGCCAAGGAAATCAGAATAAAAGGTTGTAAGTACTAGGCTGGGAAATGCAGTGTTTAGTGATACAAGGATGTGTACTTATCTGCAGTCAGGCAGAGTGCTGGTATTTTACAAAGTAATTAAAGCTGAGCCATGTCAGTGACTAAGATAAGAGACAGGTGATACCAGCGGTGGTTTTTAGACATCAGCAACTGGCATGCTTCTGCAAAAGTGGGCATTAAATTAAACATTCTGTTGAGAAGTCAGTTGCACAACTTTGCCAGAAAATGTTCAGAGCAAATGTTTTTGTTCAGAATAAAATATAGATCCTAGCACTCAGTTAAAAAATTCCAAATATAACAATGAATTGTATGAAAGTTGCCATCATGTAAGAATACAAATACTGTTCTGAGTTTTTCCTGTTTGTCTGGTATTTCATGAATTCTAAGCTTAAAATTCAAATTTTAATTTCATAGGAATACATTCTAAGTCAAATTTTCCCAGCACAGCACACTGCAAATGTATGCATGGATTTTGCAATGGTTCACAGGATCCTTCAGGTGACAAGTCAGGCCCTATCCCTATTCTGACCTGTTCTCTGGACTCAAACAAAAAAATCAATCAATGCTTAATCAGATAAAGTGAAAGACTGGCTCTTTCTGAGGTGTGATGCAACAGTCTGGAGCAGAGCAAATTTTCAGTGTTGAACAATGAAATCCTGTGGGAAGAGTCTGAATTCTGGGTAGACCCATTTCCCCAAGAAAGCAGTGATTGGATGTAGCCGAGTACTAGGATCAGGAGGTGAAGAAACACAATCAAGCATGCATGTGAAGAAAATAAGAATATATGATTGTTATCTGGAAATTGGTAGATGTGTGAGAGCAAGTGTACACACAGGGTTTTCTCTCCTTGTGGTTATGATTCTCACTTTTCAAATAAATAGTGTCAATAAATGAAGGGATAAAACTTCACCCCACTGATTAAGAATTTGTAGAACTACAGAAAGGTGACTAAGAACGACAGCAAGGGAGTTTCTCTGTTGCATGCACAAGGATATCATTGCACCTAAAAATAAGTTAATAGAAAAAAGATTTGGTATAAATTTTCTGGAGCTCCAAGAAAAGAGAAAGATAAATAATAAAGGCATTAAGTTGCATGATTTTACCAAGGTCACCTTCAAGTAATCAGAGTTTTGTTGGAGACCAATTTAAGAGTGACAAGATTTGCCAAAAATGTCAAATCACAAGATTTTTAAAATTGAATATTTTAAAGAATATTTTGGTTTAATTTCAAATAAATTACCAAGTAATATATATTTTTCGCATTTATTTTGTAGGCTAAGGACACAGGAGAATTCGGGTGTACAAATAACTACTGTAGAACAAAATGGAACAGAGGACTCCTGTTAATTTTTCAGTTATTTCCTAATTTATGTGATGTTGGAGTATGAAGCCTATTGAAAATTGCAGATTCTTTCTCTATTGGAATTTCAGGATCCAACTGCTACTATTACCATTTCACTCCTAAACATACAAAATTTTTCTTTGACTTTTAATCTTTGTTAGGCATTAAAATTTCTTGGAACATTTAAATTTTTAAACTTTAAATTTTTTACATTAAAAAATTTAACTTTGAAAGCGTTTTTAACCTTCTTAAATTTTTTAAAACTTTTTTCTTATGAACTGCACTTCCAAAGTGAACTCTTTTTTTCCCCAAAGAAATTTACTTTTACTACAATCTCATCAAATTTTGACAACAGAATCAAATGACAGCAGTGTTGTAAACTGCATGGCAAAAATCAAATAACCTCAGTTATCTAGCAAAAGCAACCTTACCTTACGGTTGATCATTTCAATACTTATAATTTGCAAAATTAATATACTGGCAAGTGTTCAACAACATCACACACAGCTTGCTTTAATTTTGATGCCAAAACCTGGAATTGGCCTGGAGTCCTGCCAAGAAGAAGGTGGATATTTCTTCATTCAGTTTGCTGAGGATGTGAAGGGAAAGGAGGAGACAAAATGACATAGACAGGGAAGGTGGCCAGGGCACCATGGGTCACATCATAGTAAAAAAGAGAGGGCAGAAGAAAGCCAAATGTCTAGGTCAGATAAGGTAGGACAGTGTTATCAGGAAGTCTTAATACAAAGGCAAAAGAGCCTTGAATTCAACCACAAAGTGATGAATTTGAGACATGCAAAACCTCATGGGGTGCACCCAGCATCTTGCAGAATTGTATTTGGAGACTAACATTTCATCATTGTGCATTAATAGTGACTGCAGAATTAGGTCCCAAGTGTTGGGGAATGTGTCTGGAAAAATGATACAATCTGTTTGCTAGATTATTTTCATTAAATGGAAGTATATCAATGAAATGAAGAAAAATGAGATGTAATATTAACTAAGTGAATTCTATTAGAGTGTTGAAAAGTTTCCCAGGGGCAGCAGTGGGCTCCTGCTCTTTTCAAGACAAAACACTTTAAGGAACAATCCCTCGTGGCATAGAAAAGCATTAGGTAACATATTAGGTCTTTATTTCTATGGAACTGAACAGACCCAAAGCAATGGAGCAGCATTAAGAAATCACAAACACTGTTTTAGGGAAAAAACCTTATACCATCAATGTTTGTGTGACCTGGGAGAATGCAGGTAGGTAAGTCTTCACTATCTTGACAGAAATGGAAGTACCAAAAGTGCTAGTGTTGGTGCCATTGCAAATGTGTGTTAATGCAGGTGTCCTAGTCCAAAAGAAACTCTACATCTTTTTTGAAAACTCCTACTTTCATGAAATAGGAAGCATGAAATTTCATTAAATAATACAGGTAACATAACAAGCAAGGCAATACTGCATGCCATACAAACTCAAGTATTGAATTAGAATATAACGCATTTGCGTGGAAGTGCAGTCAAATGCTGGAGAATTATCCACTGCACTAACTTTATCTGAGCATACCACTGTTTTACAGAAAATTACTGTGAAGGGGAAGCCCTAATAAAATCTTATCTAGTCATTATTGATTTTTTTTTCTTCTTGAGTACTTTCTGTATAATTTTGACTATTAGTTTCTCACAGAATACTATGAAAAATATTTTTAAATATTACTGTGCTAAAAAAACCCCAATTAAAATAGTCAGTCCTGTGATAAAAATTGAAGGAACAAAAAAGTCTTGGTACTAAGTCCAGTAACTAAATTAATGTCATCCCTGGATCTGCTGTGCTGCATTTCATAACTGTCACTGTTCTGATTTATGAAAAGAAGGATGCACTCTTCCTTCCAGCTTCCAAAAGTAAAACCCTACAGTACTGTAGAAAAAAAGAAGTGGTTACACCGAACTATTATCACCCGATTCTTCAGCATTAAGTTTTTATTTTGATAACACTCTGCCTGAGAATATTGTAAAAAAAGTCAAGTAAAGCTCATTTGGCCCCATGCCTGCTCTTAAGGTGACTAGGGTACAAGTAGAGAAGGGTTATGAACAATACTGAGGGCTAAAAATTGGGAACTGTGCAAGACCCTGATTGCTGTTATGGCCAGAAATCCTCACAATGACCTCACCATATGTGCTATTCATCCTCTTCTGCCCCTTTGTAATGTTGCTCACACATGTATTTCGAAAAACACCATGAAGAATTTTTCAGGGGTTTTCCTTTAAAGTGGATGCAGCTGCCTCCCCAGTGTAACACAGTTTTTTGTATGTATCTGAAAATCTGTGTTTAATGGGACAAGTTTAGATCTTTTCCACAGCCACTATATTCCATCTTCAATTCTTTGCCTTAATTAGAAGTTTGCAGATAACATTTCAACACCCAACTGATTTGTTGTATTTGATTCTGCATGCATTATTTTTTTCTCCTCATTGAGCATGTTTATATACTACATAGTGCCATAGGAGTTGGAGATACAGTCACCTAAAACAGAGGTCTAGACTGCATGTTTCTTTCTAACCTAGTGATTTTCTTATTGCTGTTATCTTCATTGAAGGTATTACTCATGATCCCAGTACAGCTCTACCATAATAGTCTCTGTATTGCAAAACTGTATTACAGAAATATGCTGTCAGGCTGTTCCTGAATTCCTTTATTGTTGGAATTTGATATTTTTATTTCAAAATATATAACTGACCCTCTAAAATGCATTTTTAAGATTAAATACCTAATCCCTATGTATATAGCAAAACTAAAGGCCAAAACCTGAGCCAGAGCAGTTGAAAGATGGTAAGTTACATATGCTAGTGCAACATTTTTTTTCTCTCTCCATCTCTTACCATGTGAGTGATAATGCTTCAGAGGAACATCTCACCTTAGAGAAAAATTATATAGCAACCTAAAAGGTTTTTGTCTGATACTGAGACTGACTTGACCTTTGTGGATAAACACATTTCAAAAACTCTTCCTGAGCCTTTTGACACTGACCACTGTTTCTCAACATTCTGAACAAAATGGAATTAGGTATTTCGGTCAAGAAAGGGTAGTATGGATGTAGGTAATACAAAGTTAATAGATTTTTTCCTTTTTAAATTATTAGGGCTTTAAATTTCACTTTTAATTTTTTTCCTCTAGTCTGTGGAAGGAGAAAAAAGTAGAAAATAAAATATTTTGGCATCTCAGCAAACCATTGGTGTGCACTAAGCCTGAGCAGTAATTTGGGACTGCTATAAAAGGATTTAGTTTATCTAATGAATATGATTTCTGGTTATGAACACTTTGTATTTGACTGTGTGTTGTGTCAGAGGTCTGAGATCCTTAACAGACACTTTTATTCACTTTAATTTTATTTTTATTTAGCACATAATGCCGATAACCCGATTTTTTAAAAAAAAAACTTCTTAATGAATGAGAAACATACAGTAACATGAATAATGCTTCCTAGGTCTTAAAATGAGACCATTTTATTCTGGGACATGACTTTATAATTTAAGTCTAATTAAAAAAGAAAAATAAATTACATCCTAAAATCAGTGCTGAGATGGCAATAATGTCTTATTAATGTGTATATTTGTACATAAACAGACTTGATTAAGAAAAGTATATGAATCTTTTTACTGAAACTGGACTGGATGGAGCTGAAATTATTTATTCCATCTTCTGTAGTTTCAGTGTGCATATGCACACATCAAGGTGATCTTGAAATGTTTTATACTATGCAAGGTTGTAAATTCCCCTTGCCTTTTACTGCTTCTTTGATGGTTAAGCATACATAAAATGCACTCAGATTTTGGTACTGTGATCCTTGTCACAGTGGGTAAAAGTCTTCAAGTAATGACTCCAGCCACATACAGATTTTCTCATTCACATTAAAAAAAAAAAAAAAAAAGAGAGAGAGAGAGATGAGGATTTTCTCTTATTTAGGCCAATTTGGTTTTTAAGGTACTAAACCAATTTGGAATAATGGGCTGGTGTGACATAACCATATAACCTCACAGCACAAGCAACCTAGACACAGAGTTACTTCACTGACTTAAGAGAAAGATCATCCACCATACTTGAATGATAAGGTTGGGAAACTCAAAGTGTGTGTGGAAGAAAGAGGCAGAAGACCTCTGAGACTTGGGAAGAGGGAAAAAACTCATATTGGAAGACATAAAGAGAAAAGCTGTGTTAAAATCAGACGGAAGAGAAACCAGAATAGTAGAAGAAAATACATGAGAAAGACTTGCAGGAGCCTTCCTCTGTCTCAAAAGAGAGTGGATAAAATTTTGCAGAAAACGACTACAAATGCAGAGCTTACATTGGGTTTTACAGAAGAAGGAGCTTTATGTTTTTACAGTACTCTTACAGATGAAAAGAAAGCTTCATTTTAAAATTCAAATTGAGTATTTTATCTAATAAATAGCCACATCAAAGAAAGAATATCTTGAAAGTACCTTAAAAAAGCCTTGTTTCAATCGTATTTTCTGAGATTTAACACACTGTAGAGCTAATCTAGTATTGATGTCCTATAAAATTATCTAATTCAAGATATCTTCAGTTTCTAGATCTGAAGGACCCCCTTGGTTTATGTTCTATATAAGAATACAGAAATAAATAAGTAATTTCTCTAAGGATTTTGTTTACAGTTCAGATTTTTTTTCATACAAAACCTTTAATCACAATCCTAATGAATTTGTAATCACTTTTGTGCCACATACAATTTCCATTAATTCAGTGGGAATTAGGTATGCAGTAGAAAAAAGAACTGAAATTGATAGTCTGGATCAGATTGACCTGACTCTCCTGCTGGACAGAATTATCTAAATTGAAGAAAAATAATTTACAAATGTAGAAGGTCCATGATGAAGTTACCAGTCTAAAGGAAAAGTTTTGTTGTTTGACTTGTTGACTGTTTATCTGTATGCAGTTGACTACTCATATGACTGTGGCTACTTGAGTTGTCATAAAATACCTAGTGCTCTGCTGGAGTGTCATCCTTGTCACTGTTTTTGGCAGTGACTTCTACACACCAATTACGCAGCTTAACTTAAGAAACACCACTTCCTCTCATTTGGTTTAAAATATTCCTTTCAGGTTTTGATAATTATCCCATTTATTAAATGCAGTCTGCCTTGCTTTCCATGGCAGGAGTTATTATATAACACCTACCACTGTTTCACTTTTGCAACTATAAACAGGTATTTGAACAAGGTTACTTGGAGCAGGAGTTAAAATCCCAATATTACAGAAATGAATACAACACTGCTTCAGAGTTTGTGTGCTAGCAGGTTATTTTATTACATTAATGGATAGGCAGAATTGACAGGTTTTACATGTAAGGGAGTATAAAAATGAAACCAGAAATACTATGTTGAAATACTGAATTATAAAGAATATGAGTTACAGTTTGTTCCAAAACAATTGGCATCTATGTGTAAAATTTTAATACTAGAAAAAAACACAAAATTATCTCAAACTTTAACTGAGAGAGATTATAGGAAAAAAATGCCATTTTAAATAACTAAATAGTTAAAAAATAAAGCAAAATATGTTTTCATAGCTGAAAATACTTAAACCTAGCTTAATTATTGTTTAAGAAATTTCTTAAGATGGCCATATGCATTTCAACAAACATCAATAATTTTAGTCCCCGGTGAATTCAATAGATACACTGTTTCCCTCAAATTCTTTTGCTTAAGACTATTCATCCCAAAACCTGAAATCCTAATAACTGTGCTTGAAAAACAGCTCTGAATCTCAGCTGCATTTATATCGTCATTGTGTAACCCTGGTTTATTGCTAATTGACTTAGTTTACACTTTTACCCACCCCAGCATTTTCCTGGTGCTTCCCTTATCTTGGCAATGTAAACTCACTGTAAGCCTCATGCCCATATCAGAGACACTCTCCCCTATGCAAGATTTTTGGTTATCTCAACATTTATAATACAGTTATATTTGGGGATTTTAAATCTCCTTCTTATTTTTGTATGGATTTCTTTATCTATCAAAGGATTTTCCCTCCTGCTTTACTTCAATACTTTCCAGGAAAGGTTGGTGGGGTTTTTGTGTAGTCCTTTTTTTTTT